>JACJUY010003718.1:17927-55931 GCA_014220935.1 Platorchestia sp. MABIK | reverse complement strand
CTGCTTTCACTGTGCCAGCATTGCTTTCGTTGCGCTTCGGTCATCTTTTAGGGTGATCGATAGCGCAGTCGATAGTGCGCTGGCGTGGTAATTTCTAGTCCCGAGTTCGAATCCCACGAGCTCCTCGTACATCTTTACAAGCCTGTTAATGAGGCCCCTCTTCAAGGAAAAATTCCTTTCCTTGAATGATTTACCAATTACCTTAGTGGAAACTTTGTAACAATAACTCGAAAAAAATTACTGAGCAAAAAATAGAGGAGTACTTGAATCTCAAAAAAGTAAAATAATCGTCAGTGGAAGGTCGATGGTGAAAATGTCTCACTGTCTTTTCTGGGTTGGAGTTTCATGCGTCTGTCTGTTCTGTGAGCTTAGAGGCTCGCCTTTCATAGGGGGATACGCCTACATGGATAACAGAGATGGCGAATTGAACTGCATAACTTATTGAATTGCAACGCTTATTCAACTGCATAGCTACTTGAATTACTCTAAAAAAGCAGGGCACTTCTACGGTTCAGCCGTCATGTGATCAGCAATTTTATTAATAATAATTCATCACAATTTAATTGGTTTAATTGCTCTGTAAGGAGGTGTGCTCCAAACTGAAATTCAAAGGCATTTATTATGAGTTGAATTCTTACGACGTCTGAGTCTGAAGAATTTTTACAAGAAATATAACACATGATGTTCAGATAGGAAATTACAACCAGGCTGTGTTATGCAGTGAAAAGAGCACTCTGCTAAATAGAGATTGGCTAATTAGGATGAAAGTCAACTGGCCATATTTAATTCATGTTCATTTTATCGATGATCTCGTTGAGAAGTTCTCCATTTCAAGGGAAGATTTAAACTTTCAAGTTGGTTTCAGTATTACAGCCTCGCTCAACGGTAAAGTTTCTCAAAGAACCTCTTTACCTCCATAATGATGGATCCCGTCTTCAAGCAACGGAAAGAACTTGCATAATTTTACAAGTAGATCAAAGAAGGTCGCGGCTATTGTCAACTTAGCGAAGGATTCAGCCGCCGAGTACATGGGGACTAGGCACGCTTCTTCCACATCTTGTGATCGAGACCTGTGGCTAATACTGCCTAAGCCATGAAATAGTTTGGTCGGTTAGTCAGGTGTTGAGACATGTTTAGAATGTACAATCCATTGATAGTATATTAGCTATTGAAATTAGACGACTTAGCGCTGCACTGTTGTACAAACGCCCATCAATATTCGAATCGATTAAAAGTTTTGTCACCTCTTGTGTCGCCTATCATATTGCAATCATTTTAGGACTTTTTTTGTTAGGTTGGTACTTGGGTACATTACTCGAGTAATATTCCGGCTTACGATCGCAACATTGTTACAATTTTTGGTATATGTCAAGATAGGGACAATAATCGATTTTCCACTTTTCACTGCCTAAACACAGTTAATTAGATCAAAATAAACACTTTTTCATCTATGCACTTTCGGGGGCAAATCAGTGTTTAACAAGTTATAGCGGTAAATTAGTTACCGCAACTCCAGTGTTTGAAGCGGGAAATAATTAATCGAGCGCGTCGTATGGCAACACTGCAATGGACGCTCCCTTCCGACGCGTTCGAATGCTCGAGCGCGTTCCCGCCATCTAAGCGAAAGTGAACATCCCACTATAACTCGTTATTTTTGGGTGATAGCCTTTATTGTGTTATTAACTAAAAGATCATAGAAGTGGGTTCAGGCTCCGCAAGCTCCGTGGGGTAAGCTAATAATAAATTACGAAGTATTCAAACGTACTCTAACAGCTGAATCGCGCTAAAAATTAAACCTGCCGCTGTAACTCGTAAAATACTCATTTGCCGCAAAAAGTGTATAGAAGAAAAGTAGTTTATGTGGATGTTATTACCATGATTCAAGCAACAAAAATTCGAAAATCGATGAGGATCTGTTTATTCAAGCGCATACGTCATCTAAGACAAAACTAAACCTACCGCTATAACTCGTTAAATACTCATTTGCCCCCGAAAGTGCATGAATAAAAAAATTGTTTATTTTGATCTAATTAACTATGTTTGGGCAGCGAAAATTAAAATATCGATTATTGTCCTCACCTTCACAAATACCCAATTTTATTAATTAGTTTATAACTCCCTAGTCACAGAGAAGTTGATCTCAAGAGAGCGAAGACAAGGGACCAGTTAGTATAGATTGTTAAAAACTGTTAATCTACGCACAAGGCGTGTTCCCACACAGGATACCCTAAGCATAAAAAAATGAGTTAGGAAGGTAGAATAAAGAAAGGCAAAAATGAGATAACAAAGAAAGGATGTAACTAAAAGAAGCTAAGTGGGACGAAAGATAAAAATCCCTAAAGCTTATCTACATACACATGTAGCTGAGGTAACCTAACAGTCTCTCCTTTAATTCGGCGGCAGTCCCCGTAGCATGGAATAGACCAGTGGCTCTTAACCTTTTTTCGCCAATTCTCAGCTTGTTAGCGAGCCAACTTTCCATTCCCCACCACAGCAACTTGCTCATCTGTGACATTCCTAACCCAGCAGTGTGGTCACTTTTAACCAAACATGACATACAATACCTCAGTCTGGTGGTTTTTGTTATTAAAACAGGCTGTAAATGCTTTTGATTTGGTAAATAAGTCAGCATTTGGATGTAATGTTTTAGATTTTGAAATGCTCTCGATTTTTTGTGGACAGAAACATATACACGAAATTCCCCACCTGGCAACTCCGCCATTCCATACCAGTGGGGAATTCCACAAAGGTTAAGAACCGCTAGAATAGACAAACCGAACTATCTTGAATCTAATGTCTATCCTATTGGGCGCAAAAGCAGCTTATTTGAGTAACTCTGAAATGCATGAGAGAATTACGTAAAGCTAATCGTTAAAAGGTAAATTATGTAATTAAGTATTCTGCTGAAAATATTACTTCTCATTTCCCTAAGAAATGGTCCCATGAATTTTGAGGCAATCATTGCCATGGATAACGATGGTACCACGGTTACTCCTATAAATATTATCGTTCATCGCATGGCTATTAAACTGTAGATTTTTTGGTTCTACTATATGCATTTTTGCCATGGCTGCGCTATTAACCCTAAATGAAATATTGAATAAAAATACCTGATCTGAACTCATCTCTAGTAGAAACTAGGAATGCGAGTTACAGACACGCTTTGGGCAAAAGCTCTGTGTGTTCGGTGTGCCAAATTGGGAATAAAAATATTATACGTACGGAAAATTAATTCTACTAACTATAAGGCTTTGATTTGAATTGAACCTGTGACCAGAACAAAAAGCCTCATCTCGCTGCAGCCCTGTGCACTTACCCTGCCTTTCATTTCACCCTTGTAAAACTATTCACAACAGCAGAGACATTGTCTACCATTAACTGTATCCCACTGAACAGGATTTTTTTCATGGTAAACTTATAGAATATCACTGCAGGTATTACACAGTACAATAGATTGGATTATTAAAACGTCACTTTCCTCGTCTGACTACTTTTTCATTCATTTTTTGTCTTGTATCATTCAACGCGATCGTAGTGTCTGATGACCACTACTTATTTAATTAAGCTGCTAAAAATGAAACATACAATTTATTTCCAAAAGCAACACATCAGTGAACTAATTGCTTGGGAGCCATTACAATAGAGAGATCGAGATGTCACTGCCTGCGGACTTTATCAAGTTCAATGATTTCTACGACATCCAATGAAAATTTCATTCTAAGTTCGGGATTTCATTTAATCTAGTACCTACAACTTAAGCGTATACGAGACTTATCAAACAATTGTTTTGAGTGAGACAAGGAAATATGATGTTTATTTACCATGCAATGGGATGATGCGAGCGAGAATTGTTTTTCATTGATTCAAGATTAGTTTCATTCGAGAACAACGGGCCTATGATTTTAAACCATCTGATAGGAAGAAGACAACTATTTCTAATTCACACCCAAATAAGAAGTGACATCTAAGGTTTCTTTTAAAATGCTTCGTCATAGTTTTTCTCACGAATAGTAGAACGCAGTGTTTTGCGAGCCTTATTGCCAAAACAGTAGATACTGCATTGAGATACTGTATCTCTGTTGTAGTAAAGGAGTATGAATTTACTTCCTTTTCGGGATCACGATAACCAGTTTGAGAAGATGCTAATTATTCAAGAACTTTATCGCCCGTGTCGTTCAAAGTCTTACACGTGAAATTGCTCGGAAAAAAAGTCCTAGAGATCCAAGTGCTTATATGTATTTTTAAGGATTTGACAAAATTGTTTGCATGATCATACATAGTATTCGAAGTTTTTCATAGGTCAAGTGACTCTTTGTTGTAGGGTAAAAAGAACCATCGCTTGTTTTGTTTTACTCAGTCTAATGCAGAATTTTTCAAATTGTAGAAATGAATGTAATAGTGCTCTGTGCAGATTTTTATAGCATTTATAAGAAGGTAAGACATTTTCTTCTCTCCACAGAATCTAATTTGCTTCGATCATTTTTCCTAACATTTGAGATATGCTCTTTGAAAGCTAAAATTTTACAAATGGTGATCCCTAGAAATTTGGATGATTTAGTTCCTTAATCTAGTAATCACCAATTTTGAAGAGTGGGAGAGATCCATTTCGTTTAGAAGAGGGTAGAATATATTTAAGTTTTTTAAGACTGAAGCATTATTTAACAGCTTTGCGCCACCTCAAAACATTTCTTGTTCTCCATTTATTCTATATCCCAATGTGTTATAGTTTCCTTTTTGAATGGTCGAAGAAAAAGTTCTATATATAGCCAAAAAGATGTGGATTTGATGGGTGAAGACAAATCGTTGAGAATTATCAGAAACAGAAGGGACCCCAAAACCGGAGTTACCACTTCGATAAATTGTTCACGATTTGTCAGGTACGATTAAAATCTTACAAAAGTAACCCCTTTTTCGTTATATCATAGAAGCTTCGATTGTAATACGGTGTTATCAACACGAATAAGTGATTTTCAAAAATCGAGAAACACGGAGGAAACAATATTTCCTTCGTCGATATAGAACTAAAAATGTTGAAAATGAATCAGAATGGCTTGTGTCGTAGATTTTCTTCACCGAAAGCCATACTGCTCACATATATAAATGAATTTTTTTCGAAGTAGAGTGCACTTTCACATACTTTTTTAAAATATTTTCCTAAAATTAACGAGACAGACACTTTTCTATAATTGCTAACATTAATTGCATAACCATTTTTAAAAATTGGAGTTACTCAGGTTGTTTTCAGATGGTGTGGGATAATACCTAAAGAGAGGAAAAGATAATTTAAGTCGGAGGGGATCGAAGATATTAAATTCGTATAGCATCATAAATAATTTATACAGAACGATTTTGATTGATTTGATTTATGTTTTAAATTGTTTCTACAATCAAGAACATCAGAGGCATTGGCTGGAGGGAAAACTTTTTTTGTTTCTTGAATGCGTTGCATGTACTTCAAGTGACAAAAATTTTTAAGTGACAAAACTTTTCAAGTGATACCGTTCGCTATGTTTTTGCCTGTGCCCATAAAGAAGTTGTGTAACACTTGCAATTTCATTTTCCTTGCGATTCATTTCACTTTATGTAAACGTACTCGTAAATGCCTAGCTTAATTATTTTTTGTGTTCTGTTTTGGTTGCGTTTGCTTTCATGGAGCAAACTCTCCAGAGACCTTACAACAGCAACCTCTACTTGAATACGTGCTCAGATATCATGATGTTGATCCCATTATATTATTTAGACGCTGCAAAAAAATCCCGTAATTGTTTTTGCTGCTGACATGTGGTCTTCGTTTCACGACTCTGCTCTCAAAGTACATATGATCCCATGAGATATCGTGAAGTTACTCTAATTAATGTGGTGGCTCTGAAGCTCCTTATGATATTATTTACTGTTAAATTATTTTCACATTCAAAAAAACGTTAACACTAATTTCACAGTCTGACTTCGCTAATTATGTTACAGTGAACCCAACAAGGTGAGCAGTTAAATTTCCCAATGATGAGAGTGAAAAGGTTAACTCTCATTTCATGGCAAGTAAAAACTGTATTTCCTTCACATTATCCAAAAGTTTAAAAACAAGGAAACTAATGACGATGCTCATATAGGAGTAGTGACGGGGAATTAAGAGATGTATACACCGGTGGCACGAATAAATTGGGCTGTGGTTGCAGACGTCACAAAAATGTTTTGTTCTCTCATTGGCTCTACACAAAGACAACTGCTGGCGACAAGGTCAATAACTGACACACTTTGGTGTACATTTATATAGACTGCACGTTGAAATCTGGTCAAAAAAATCAACTCTCGATTTCCAAATCTTCGAAAAAATTTGAAATATTCAAGTTTTTCGAATTGATTATTAGAAAACATACCGGTGCTTCAGATAATATCACTTTCTTTCGAGAGTCTGAAAGGGATTTTATGGGATTTTTCTAGAATACGTACCCTTAATTTAAACAATTTCATGCAAAATTCTTCATTTTGATAATTACGCAGTAGCACCTCTCGACATCGTTTCAATTTTGATGTTCTATCTGAACAGAAATAAACACAAAATATAAAGTACCTGGATAAGATCAAATGTTGAACAGTCTCAAAACTACAGCAACATTCTTCAAAACTCACAACATTCTTCAAAGACTCCAAACACCACAACTGCTGTCTGTTTTCCATTTCTGAGGCAGCGCCACCTCCATCTCCTCAACTTGCAGAGTTCTTGCTGAACTTCAACTTTCCGCCGATCCAACTCACCTCGTAATCCCTGGTGCAGGGATTGCTGCGCCTGGCAATCCATGGGCGTGATTAAATTTTTATCACCTTCTATTCTGTTACGTAGGCGTGATTGGTGTCAGACGGCAAGAGATTTGAGTAAGCTACCTGAGAATGGGCTTGGTTTTGTAATTTTTTTATTCCGTGCTACAAGACCACAAGAAGACTTGAAGGACAATTTATATCAAATGAGTCGGATACCACACATGTTTGTCTTGAAGCGGGCAAAACGCAGCCTTCTACATCGGAATACGGTCTCTCTTTCTTTTTCCCGTTTTCTTTTCAACTCCGATCAATTTGAGTCCTTGACCTACGAGTAATTCCTTACGTCAGCTTGGATTCATTTGCGTCGACGTGACAGACTTGACATCGACTCAATTATGGAACTCAGATTCGTTCACTTACGGGCACATTAACGCGAGATTCCCCAGCCCGTTTACCTTCCTAAGTAAAATTCCACCCTTCCCTTTCATCTCGTCGTCACTAAGTGCTCATCAAACCAGCTTTCGCGCCGCCCTCAGCGTCTCTCCCTCTATATTCATTTCTCTTTTTGTTTTCACTCTATATTTGTCCGTGAGGAATAGAGTTAGGACACCCTTACGTTCATTGATTCTCCATCTCTACGAACAGTATCCCTAATTCCTATGCTGTCTCCACCCATGCAGGCTTTAAACCGTATCAGTTAATGGCATAGCAATCTTATTTTTAAAAGCCATAACAGCGCAAATTTACGATACCTTCGCAGGATCATAGCCCAACTAAGGAAGCAAGATGGAGATGAAAATATGAAATGAATTACTCTCACAAACGGGATATTCAGAGACACTAAATGCTCAATTTTTGTCTAATGCCCATGAATTCAGTAGGTAATGTTCAAGGCAATGATTGTCCATAATATTCATGAGACAGACAATAAATTTCAAATTGGAATTTCACGTTCACTTTATCGAGTGGGACTTCCGTTAGGGAGACAATGCAAAAATGATTTGAATTTAGCTTGACATGATAATTCACGATGCTAGGAATACGAAATTCGTGGTGTTAGCTAAAACGTTTCTAAAATTGTCGTGCATTCCGCAATAGTTTTGTTCACTCACTGTACAAAAATATGATAGCATATGTTAAGGAGATATTATATTCATTTATCATTTACAACACTAAAAACTCAGCGTTTCAAGGCAAAGCGATTGAAAACTTCTTTGTTAGGAGATTAATGTAACTATTACTCTTATCTAGAAATCTACCTAAAAATTTGACAACTTCTCCAGAAGAATCTCACTTGTTTTTGTATCAGAAGCTCATGTGGCCTTAGTGGAAATGAACGTTCTCGTATTTGAACTCATATTGATGAATAGAGCTAAAGTGTGGAGGTAATTTTTTAAATTCTTGTTTCATTTCAAACAGAATTAGGATACACTACATGTTAGGTGAGCCAACGAAAAATGCAAAAAGAGAAGAATGCTTGAACCGAGAAAGATGGCCGTGTTCAAAGTCACAAAAATGAACCGTCAATGGCTGCGTATTGGAGAAGCGTAATAAATGAAAAAAAATGTGTCGTCTAGCCTGTCGTCTACCCCTGTCTCCGACCACTAGTCGGAGCAGAGACTTAGCGCTCCTCAGCCAGCAGAAGCGGCATTTTTTCTCCAAATCAACCGCAGCCCACAACCGTAGGAGGTTGTACGATGAGTGCAGCTACGAGCGGCAAGCTGTCCGCTTCCTCATGATGATTGATTCTCCAGGGACATGCAACAATCACTTATGACTCATGCAGTGGCAAAATTATTATCTGACACTGAATTCTACAGCTGTTATTGAAATAATAACAAAGTGCACTCGTATTGTGATTGCAAAACATTGAGTAAATCTTTACGAGCACGCGATGTCTATTATGTTTTTTCTTAAGCCACTATTCGTTTCCAATTCAGTTTGTCTCAACACGCTGAAAAATTAAATGTTTTCATGAAATTTCCTTACGTTAAATATTTGCTTTCAGAATTGTACACACCTCGGTTTATCCTGCCACTCAGTTTATACATTACTTTCGAGAATCGAGGCAGTGTATTCAGTGCATACATTAAGGTTTATTGTATTTCAAACTGCAGCACTTCAAATGTTAGACTTTGTGCGATATGCGTCATCACGATACATTAGCTTCCCTTGAGTTAATTTGAGATTCAAACACTATCTATGTAAAATATATACCTCCAGCTATATAACACCACACATGTTGCTGCATGACATCCTGTGTTATTTTCCCTAATGGGACGGTAGCCTTTTTTTTAAGTACATTTTATTTACCAGATCAACTGGGACATATATGTTCAGTCGCCCACTGTATAAACGTAAAATTGCAGGATAACTTAACTTTTTTGTTTCCTTATAAAACTTAGGGAATAGAACTAAAAACTCTGCAGTAAGATAGTGAAATAAAAATTCTGTATTTTTCAGAATATATGACTGTTGTTTTTGAAGGCATTCATTTTTTAACTACATTTGCAGTTTAAGTTCAGGGATTACCTTGTTTCTTCACTTTTGAAAAGTACTTTTTTAACTCTCTGGCTGCGACGTGAGCCATGGGTGGTACACGGAGGCAATTTTCATAAATACTTGATCAAAACGAAATGAAGGAACGATCCAGTTAATATTGTTTGTTATTTTCAAAATGGCTTACTACAACTGAATTTAAATTGGAGTTGAATATTGAACTTCAGTCTTTTCTGTCGCAGTCGAAGTGTTAAAGTAAAATAATTTAGTTTGCACAGCTACACGTCTACAACAGGTGCTACAGCAAGTTCTCTTTTCGTAAAAAGAAGCATGTTGGAATTTTCATCAGACAAAGGTCTTCTCATAGCCCTGATGATGTCTCTTTCAAGGGAGAACAAGCGCTCCACCGAGGCGCTGCTCGGCACCGCCAAATTGTACAACATCTCAAGAAAAGGTCAATGAGGACCTTCTCACAGTTGAAGGCTGTGTTTGCCAGACAGTCCGTCTTTTTGGCCTGTAACCTCACGTTCACAATTTGATCAGTGTTATATTGGGAATAATCCGGCAGTGTCTTCCTTCTCATAACAAACGCAGGTATACACGAGCTCGTAGTTGTCCTCCGTCCCCATGTCCTCGCTGCTACTGCTGATGGTTTCCTGGACAGCACGACACAAGATCTCCTCCACCTTCATCTCCATCAGGGACTTGAATTTTGACCTCTCGATCATTCTTTTCTCGGAAGAACTATAGCGTGAGGTCTACCGCCATTAATCACCTACCATAGTGCAGTTAGAGGTGAACAAATGAAGTGTTTATCGCTAAATTTAATACATGGAAATAAGTAGCATCCATTAGTAACGTAACCTAACCTCACGCTACAGTAATAACTAGAGGTAGATCTCATGCTAGTGTGGTAGACCCTTACCTCAATAGCCGGGAAACGTGATGGGGGGGGAGAGCAATGTTCAGAAGATACTCCTCACCCTCAAAGGTGGCCGCGAACCTCCACTTCATGGCAGTGACGAGAATGTTAGTAGGGCAGGCAATATTTCACATGCTTCCGGTCTACTTGCAACCAGACGCATACGAGGCGCAGACTCAAGGTTTTCGAACCGTGGATTGGATTCGCTGTTACCGAGATGGAGCCTCTCTCAAGGCTTATTTCACGCCACGATCATTCACAGTTTACATTCTCTCAGAATTTAGTTCCTCAACGATGATCTAATTGTAATTTATGTTTGTTTATCTTTTAGTGCCGCATCGTAGAACCCATAAGAATTAGACATTGACACAATTGATAGAGTCTCTACTTCTGGCTAGTAATCATAGCCCTGTGTTGTTTAAACCGTGTGTTCTGTTGCCCTAAGTTCTGTTATCCCTGTGTTCCGTTCGTCCTGTGTTCCGTTAGCCGTGTGTTCGGTCAGCCCTGTGACCCGTTAGTCTTCACAGGAGATCCATGAACCTCATTAAGTTTCCTCTCCCTCTTATTCCTTCTCGCCGAAATCATTTCGCTGGCAATGTCTCACTGCTGTTTTGACCCCCAGACTGGACGTCCTCCTCGCCCAGGGGGAGCCACGCTTGAGCTGCCTGTGCCTTGCACCTCCTTCGTTACTGTCAGTCTTTCCACCTCGTCATTTGCGAAGCTTCCTGCCTCGCGTGCCTTTTTTTCTGTTGCAATTCCTCTGCATTTACCTGGCCCGCCTGTGCAATATTCGCTTTTTTAGCCGTCTAATTATTATTAGAGAAGTTGAATTATTTTTTGTTAATAAATTGAGCATTGAGCTGTGTCTCATTTCCCTGGTATCCCGGTCAATTGGGAGGTTAAGTTGGGTATCCTTAGGTTAGAATTCGTTGGGATCTTTCCCAGGTTTGGCCCAGACCTTGTTGACCGGGGTTCTCGGAACAGGAGGTTCAGGTCATCTAATTGACCAGCTTCTCCTCGACCACAATGTGGGTGGGATCAGGCAGCCCTGGTAGCATTGCTCCTCCCCTGGATGTGGTCCAGTGCGTGAGCGACCAGTGCCTTTTGAGAACACCGCAAGACCGGCCACCCCACCTCCGTTCAGTATATTCTCGGTTCCCAGTTCGAACCTCCCTATTTCTGCCATCAAATTACATGCGGCTCGCCCCTGTGCTAAACTGGAACCAAAAACTGAAAACATCGATTATCGCTAGTTAGGACCCTAAAGTATCGGCGATAGCGATGAATCGATGATACAGAGAAAAATTTGAATAACCGACAACGCCCACATACGCTTAACACATTGACTGCGATGGGTTAAACTGAAGTTCAATATCCAACTCAAATTTCAAGTCAAAAGTTGTTAAAAATATATAAATAGCAAACATTAACTGGTAAAATAAATAATATTAATTTTAAAAGATTGTTACAAATTTTTCAAATGACCCATCATGGGTCGTTTTGCAGCTGGAAAATTTAAGCACGACCCACCCACCGGTGGGTCATACCGCAATAAATGTGTTAAGAGTATATTATTATTCCTATTATTCACGTCCTTGATTGCAACGACTGGTGTAACACATCTGTCGAGTGATCCTATTTTCGAAGTAGAGCCATGCCAAGACTGATGTTTCTCAAACGCTCGAACCTCGTCAAGGCTCGGCACTTGCTGTCAATTAAACCTGCACGCACGGGTGGCAGTCAAGATTAATTTTTTAGAGTAAATGAATTAAATATTTTTGAGAATAAGCCCTCCTCTCACGTACAATAAAATCGGTTCTAAAATTTTATACGTAAATGAGCAACCGTACTTCATAGTCTGACCCAAGAAAAAACCGTAAAAAGCGCTTCGAGTGGCCAATTCCGGATATCAGGCCGTTTGAAGCCAAGTATTAAAGATTCTTTGGCATTTTTCTACCATATTTTATGAGAGATCTAGAGCAGTCTGTCGGGCGGCGCTTGAACGATCGGCCGAAAATTCAATACCGTAATTGGACGGCCGAGAATTGAGCCTTCTTTCGATGATGAGTTATTAATGCTTATGAAATGGAGTCCAATTCGCCTTTAAATTTGACTCGTGTAATCTGGCATTCCAATTATGCGCGTCCGCCCAAAAGTAGTCCAATCATCAGCGAAACTTTTCGCTTAATATTTCGAAAATCGGGTCCTTGCTCGCAGCGGCTCCAGACCGACGAAGTTTAACATTTTGGAATTATTTGATGGGGCAGCGCTGACCTAAATTAGAAAGCAATGTTTATGTCAATAAATACCGACGTCAGAAGAAGCACTCAACCTCATCATTAGGATAAACCAAAGTTTATAGAAATCTTTTAAATGCTCTCGCCAAATTTGTCAGACTTTGGATATGGCTCATTCCCCCAAACGCTCAAAAGGCTCATCCAATCTGAACTTCTCTTCACTCAGATTTAGCCGACAAGTATATATCGATGAAGGACTCTACCTCCATATATATAAATAAATATATTTATACGCATGTATATATTTATATGTGTATGTGTAAATACTACTTATGTAGACATTATATATATATATATATCTATATGTATAGGTATAGATATAAAGGTATATATACATCTTCTCTGTGCTATGCATAACTAATGATGGGGCTGGTGCCCGATATGTTTTTCGCCACAATGTCTGGTTTTATTAGAGCTTTCCTCCCTTTTTAAATTTTAAATATATTTCTAAATCCCAACTAAAGTTCCAAAGCGTTTTGAAAGGGGCTCAGGATGAAGGCTGGTTCATATGTACATATATATATATGGACCAACGTACCATAATCAAAATTAAGAAAATAGCCAACAATCATGCACTAATGACATGGTGAGTAAACGAGCTAGTTAAATTTCTCAAAACATGTCACGGTTCTGAAATCTTCCATTTCAGTAATTATCTTCACTGCATAAACTATCATTTGCTCCTGAGTCATCTCCAGACAGAACATGGCTTTGTTCAGCAGGAATGCAATCATGTGGAGGAGGAGGAGCCATTGTGCTGCCAGGACGGGGTCTCCATCCATGATGTTGAGCTAGTGTAGCCAAAATTTCATGTGATGTCGTTCCAAAGGACGCTGCGCGCTGCACGCAGCTATATTTGTATATCAGAATAAAACCCAGATCATCGAGAAAAAATATTCAAACCGAAGACCGAAACCAAATTTCAATGTTATTACCAGTTTTAAACGTAAAACCCCTCAAGGAACATACCTATAAAACAATTATTTCAATTCATCAGTCAATTTTTCAGAAGGGAAAACAAAATAAGGTATCGTGCAAGCTTGGGGATCTTAACGTTTCTTAACAGTCTCAGAGTCACAATATTTTTGTAATAAAACTTTTCATTCGTGAGTCTTCAGGGCCACATGAAAAACGGAAAACCAGTTTTACAGGGGCAAAAATACGTCAAATTTTAAGCTCCCTGTACATTTGCATCATTGAGAGATCAACCTATGATGCACTTATCGATTACAGTTTAGATCCTTGGATTTTCTAAATGGAGGAACAGAAAATAAAGAGACTCGTTTACATTAAAAAAAAAAATGTAATACATTTTTCATTCAGCGAAAAAAGCAATCCAGTAATTTTAACCTTTTATCTCTTTTAATTTCCATTCTAATTTTTATTGAAGAGTATATCATATTCAAACTTAGATAATAGTTCAATGTTTTCAAGATTGTTAGAAGCAACAAGGTTTCATCAGTAGAACGATTATAAAAGAAGGCTTGAAAATCTGTGGACCATTGATGGGTTCATCATGTGAAGATCATGGGTTCATCAGGGGAAGATCATGGGTTCATCGTGTGAAGATCATGGGTTCATCGTGTGATGATCATGGGTTCATCATGTGAAGATCATGGGTTCATCATGTGAAGATCATGGGTTCATCGTGTGAAGATCATGGGTTCATCATGTGAAGATCATGGGTTCATCATGTGAAGATCATGGGTTCATCGTGTGATGATCATGGGTTCATCATGTGAAGATCATGGGTTCATCATGTGATGATCATGGGTTCATCATGTGAAGATCATGGGTTCATCATGTGAAGATCATGGGTTCATCGTGTGAAGATCATGGGTTCATCATGTGAAGATCATGGGTTCATCATGTGATGATCATGGGTTCATCATGTGAAGATCATGGGTTCATCATGTGAAGATCATGGGTTCATCATGTGATGATCATGGGTTAATCATGTGAAGATCATGGGTTCATCATGTGATGATCATGGGTTCATCATGTGAAGATCATGGGTTCATCATGTGAAGATCATGGGTTCATCGTGGAAAGATCATGGGTTCATCGTGTGAAGATCATGGGTTCATCATGTGAAGATCATGGGTTCATCATGTGAAGATCATGGGTTCATCATGTGAAGATCATGGGTTCATCGTGGGTTCATCATGAGATGATCATGGGTTCATCATGTGAAGATAATGGGTTCATCATGTGAAGATAATGGGTTCATCATGTGAAGATCATGGGTTCATCGTGTTTATGTTCATGAAAGCACTAAAAAATATATCTGCAAAAGTTGGCTCTAATGCTTTTTCCATTTCAAAACACCATTAATTTTAAGTGGTCTACAGAATAGCTTGTCTTCGATACATTTTGTTTAAGAAGTAGTTTAATCACACTAGCACTTCTCTGCGTGTGTGTGTGTATGTACGTGTGTGTATGTGTGTGTGTGTCTGTGTGCGTCTGTGCATGTGAGGATGTTTCCACGAGTTAATGAATGGTTGTCTGAGCGTGCGTGTGTTTGTGCGCGTAGACGAGGGGTGGTTCGTGTTAGTTCGACTTGTGTTCAATGAGTTGGGATTTAGAATTTTACAGACGTGTGTTTATTTACTAATTTTATACTTCTATCTTTTTAAAGCTTGACTTTTTTCTTTCGTGTTTCAGAACTGAAACTGAAATTTTAAACATTCCACTACATTTGCGATAAATGATGCACATTTTAATAATGGTTCTCCTTTTCGTCCTCATAGAACTTTTTTGTAATGATAGTTTGAAAAAACTTGGAATTTAAGTTAAGTGCCTTTCCAGTTAAATATTACGTATTCTACGACACATTTTAAAAACAAAAAGATCATTATAGAGTTAATTGCCCTAGATGCCACAATTAAGAAATTTCAACGTTTCTATGCTTCACTCCTCTAGCTATTGGCGGATTAGAATGTGCTTTTTTTCTTAAATTTATCGATTTAGGAAGTGATTTCTTAAGTGAGTGATTTAAAACTTAACAATCGTTATTATTAGCATAATGGTTCCCTTACGATGTTGTATTTGGAAAAAAGTGGCTACGAAGCGAGCGTTACCGTAATTTCGGTACAGTAAGTCTATTCCAAATGAACTTCATACTTTAACAGAGTGTCCTTTGCAACGATTTTAGCATTAAAAACTGACAAAGAACTCAGAGAGGAAGTTAATTAAATGCAAAAACAACCAATTTTGTATGCTACACATGCAGTTCCAGCCCTTCAATGTATAAATATCTGAGTAAAAAATAGAAGTGAAAATCTTTCATTTAAGATACTCGGAGTTTCCAAAGGAATAGCTTCGAGTAGCACGCCACGCTTCATATATCTATGTCTTTCACATGTGCAGACACTTATTCTCCACCGCTAAGGTAAGGTAAGATTTTTCTTACATACAGAGAGGCATCACTCAACAACAAACAATGGCGCGTTTCTCGCTCTGTTGCAACAGGAAGAGTGCTTTGTAAGCATGAATTTATTAAGGTAAAAACAGAAAAGAATATAAGTTCATGAGGCAGACTGCCATGTCGTGCAGCGCTCGTGCACGCGAGAGTGTAAACAGAGCTGAATTAACGGGCCTCTAAAGCCTGTGCTGCGCTCTTTAGTGGACTATCCTTCACGCGGACAAAGTTGTTGACGCATTTCAGGGCCTCCTGAATACACAGTGATAAAGATAAGGCTATGTTGTAGAGGCAAAATAAAGCTTTTCGAAGTAGGAACTGCTTTTGAATTGAATATTATATTTCTATCTAGAATCTCATAACTTTGTGATGATGCTCGTCAGTCGCTTCCGTGCTCTTCTGAGAGTGGGTCGTTCATTTTCTTTTGCGACACACACGATGTCTTTTTTTTTAGAATGTGCTTTTTGACCACGCAATCTTTCGTGAATCACGGAATGTAAAATTTAAGTATCTTCCTTGAAGGCTAAAAATTAAGTCTCGTCCTCGGATAACATCTGCTCTAGCTTTCGATAAAAACGTTCTTTATCGAATCAAAACGTTCTTCAAGGTGTTGTTAGAAGTTCATGACCCTACGATCTGACCATAAGTAAATAGAAGCACAAACCCAAACGAGATCACGGTAATAAAAACAAATAAAATATTTAAAAAATCCTAGTTGATACGAAACCAAACAAAATTGTTTTGAACTTGTCGCGGATTGAACTACGAAATTATGACTAGACGAAAAAAAAAGTTCATAGCCCTGATTAGCAGACATTCATTGCCCATAATTACTGTGTCAAGATGTTATAATGTCAACCACATCTGAGCACGCGCCCGATAATCGATACTTCAATTGCGGGCCGTGCAAACGCATCCAGCCTGAACGTGACCAGGATGTGATTTCCAAGACATGCAATAGGCGCATAACGTGGCTATCCCATATGCTGAGATCCGAGTACCGTGCGAAACAATTTGTGACAGTCATTTTCGGAACAGCTCCATGATAATATTCTAACATAATCGACTGTGATGTACATATCACATTTTAGGTAGTTTTCAGAATACTAGGAACTAGTTACATCGAAAAAAGCTTAAGGTGCTGTCGTACAACAGCCAAGAATGACATTTGAGCGCCAAATGGAGTTCTGTGACACTGCACTGCTATAATTTACCTGTGCTTACTCGCATACGCTGCAAAAATGACCTATCAATAAAATAAAAGACTTTTTTTCGCTAAACGAACTGTTTCACTACCGATTGTCCTCCTTTTCACTTGATCCAATTGGAAATTGCAATTTGCACTATACACTGCATTTAAAGACTTATAAGTGCAATAATTTTTTTCCATCTAGGTCTGTTTTACTATACATTATTTCGCTGAGCACCAGTGAATGTTTTTGAAAATTCCTGGATCGTCAGAATTTTGAAAAAAAGATATTAGTATTCAAAAAGTTGCGACCTGGGACTGCGTTTGCATCATAAATGTAGCTGAGCGTATTTTACGTTGGGCAGCTGGCTCTCACAAGTACGAATCAAGGATTTGAGAATAAAGTAAAAAACTCGAAGACATCAGTGGAAGAGATCAGCCGGCACTCAACACTGGCCCTCCAGCGGGAAGGAAAGTGCGTGTAAATGGAACCGAACCCTTGTCACTACCAATTATTTCATAAACAAACATGTTCTTCTGCGTATATTTCTTCCAGAGCTTTGTGTGCATTATGCGAAATACGACTTACAAATTCAAAATCTAGGTACGATTAGTTTGATTTACTATTTAACACTAAACCATAGGATTAATTGCTTTGACAGAACCAATTTCCACAAACCATATTTACGGTGACAATTAGACAAGCACGACACTATTGGAAATAGTGGATTAAGTTGGGTTAGACTATAGGTTAGTTGTAGATCTCTAACCACAACACAAGTATTCTCAATAAAGGAAGGCATCATTTACTATGGCACTAAGGGAACGGGGAATCTGTGCACACGGTGTGCCCCCACAGCAGTGCATTGACATAGAAAAATTGAAATAATCTCATCAAAAAGTGAATAGAATGTATTTTACTATATAGCGTAGACGGTCACGAGAAGAGGATCCAGGCTGTATTTAATGGACACGGAAAATTTTGTTTTTGGTATGCGTTTATGAAGAAGCGCCTAATGACGAGCGGTGTTAAGGGCTGGACTTTATGATATGGGCCGTAGAAGAGCCACAACACGCTAGCTAGGCGTCATGGTCCGGGCAGCTGGGACCGTTGCGAGAAGCTATTGTTATGTTATTTAAATTGGCTGAGAGTGAACAGCACCTCTTTCCTTTCCATCATTTCAAATTAAATACTGAGACGGTCATAACTCATAAGCCATAGTGGTCACTGATTACGCCATCGGGCCCGAGTGATTGCTCAAACCCACGCCCTCTCTCCCCCACGTCTTTCCCCGCCTTTCTCTTGGCCCCCTTTTGAGTCGCATGAAAAGACACAGCCTGGAGTCGACTCGATTAGAGTGTGAACGAATGTGGAAAGCGTTGCGAGATGGTGGAAAGTAAGGTTTGTTTGAGTCAAATTCCATAAGCATATATTTCCTTGTTCAGAGAATGCAGATCTCCGCATTTGTGACGACCCTATTTTTGCATACAGGCTTGATCTCTTTTTTGAGTTTTTCGTGTTTACTGCCTGGGGTTCGAACACTCGTGAGGGTTGTTGTCAGCAAAACAGGATTAGTTTATTCAATATCACTAACCATTGATACATTGATGTTAATATATTTAATTATCGAGCTTGATTTTAATAAGACTGGTTAGACAGTATTGCAGTTTTACTTCCATGTTGTTTTGAATTCTTTTGGTTGAAGGACGGTCGCTTCGCGCATGCTTCTTCCGTTCTCCGTGCTCGCCTCATCATCGTCCACCAGTAAATCAGTGTGTTCTTTATTGATTACTTCCCTACTCTCGGCATCCACGAACCCCTTAGATTCTACGTGGCTTTCAAAATTAGGACAAAGCTTCCCTAGTCGTTGATTGCTCCATTGAGATTGATAGTCTGGATGTGAAGATTAACGTTGACGTGCCAATATTCAGGAGTGAATTAACTTGATCACCATAACGCTAATTTCTATTGTTTTTTCCCGAAATTTCAACCTCTGGTGACAGTATACCTCCAATCTCCTTCGTAACGCTCACAAAATATCGTAAAGAGAACGATTGACAATTACATCCTGAAACCACCAACATTTACGAGAAGAAAGTTGAAGATGAAAGTTATAGGTGCTGGAAAATATGGGCAGCAGTGAACTGAAAAAAGATAGTTCGTAAAAAAATAAAGGACGAAATCTATTTCAACAAAATGAAGGCCTTCCTAACCTTTAGCTCTTGACATCACTTCTTCCTCATGTGGTTTGGAAATTAGAATGGTTCTCATCTCCAATTATCAGCATGAAATTTGTCATGAAATCAGCGTGAGGTGCATCTGAGGGAGAGTGTCCGATAGATTTCATAAGTTACAGATTATCACAGCTCTTCTACATTTGGAAATTTTTTAAAAACTTCCGCGATGAAAATTGTGCGACTACACACAGTTTTTTGAACTGATTTCCAATTCTACATTTATTATTCTGTCTCTATCTCCATTTTCGGGACATTATGTAGTGCTTAATTATCGTACTTTACTGACATTTGTTCCAAATAATAAATTTAAATTAGAATTTACAAAGAGTATCCGATAGTAGCTCCCACCACATTACAAACGGAAAACAAATGAGCAAACTGTTCACACCCTGTTATATTATGCAGACGCCTCACAATCATGAACTTAATAATAAATTCAACAATATAGCAACTAAACACGTTAACAAACATTTACATTACATTTTTAAGAATACATGAACCGCCTTTTCCGAGAGAGGCGCTGGTGAACAGTGCTGTCAGTCTCGCTCGAGTGACCATCCGAAGTCAGCCCTCATGTTAACCTTCCATCTCCCTTGGTATCTTCTTTCCATCTCACAAATGTCATGGTGGAACCTTTCACCTTGTTCTTCGCTGACGCCACCAAGGTTTTCAGGAAAGTATGCAATGTGTGAATGTAAGAAGTGCATTTGAAACTCATTCTACTTCCATGCTTTCTGAATTTGTGCAGCATTGTATTGACCATATCCTTGTAGTTTTCTGCTTTGTGGTTGCCTAGGAAATTCTTTAAAACATCTCTTAATGACATCCATGCATCTTTTTCAATTTCAGTCCTTATTCCTTATCTCGATATAGTTCTCGTATTTGTGGGCCCACGAAAATTTCTGCCTTGAGTTTTGCTTCACTGATAGCCGGAAATTTCTTAGCAATGTACTTAAATGCTTCCCAATCCGTTTTCAAAGCATTCATTAAATTTTTACATTAAACCAAGTTAATGTGAAGTGGTGGAAGCAGCACTTTCTTCTCATTTACCAGTGAAACAACCTTGATGTTTTGTTTGCCGAGGATGAATTTTAAACGAGGTGGCCAATATTTTCTATCGAAATGCTGAGCATCCGCTCGGCTATCCCAGAGACACAGGAAGCATGGATGCTTTGTGTAGCCACTTTGTTGCCCCAAGAAGTAAGGCTGTAACCTTTAAGTCACCACAAATTGACCACTTGTGTCCTTCGTACGTCAAACTTTCTAACACGGTTTTCATGCTTTCGGAAGTTTCTTCCATGTGCCCAGAATGTCCCATGGGTAACGATGAAATTGCATTTCCATTAAAAAGAAGTTCAGCTTTTAAACTCCTCTTAGAGGAATCCAAAAAGAGCCTTCGTTGGTTTGGATCATATTCTTTGCCCATTGCTTCCACAAGAAGAGCAATATTGTGAACACGAGATCGACAGCCATAGAAAAGTACTGAGTGAACTCTCTTTCACGATGCCTGTACCATGCATAGGTTGTACCCTGGAATAGAAAAAAATTTTCAGATAAACGAAATACCAATATCATTGCTGCCTCTTTCGGCGAATCCTAATCACGAACGAGGTCATTGAGTTCATTTTGAGCAAATATGGAAACATGATCACTTTCATCTGACACAAAGTCAGGATCAATGTTACGAACGTCTTCTTGGGAATCTGAATCAGATATGTAGGCATTAAGTGGCATGCCTTCTTATATATATAGGAGGATTTGGAATCGGGGTATCTACACCATGAGGTTCAGGTTCTGTTGCTGAAGGCAAGTTTGGATAGTCAAAATTGGCGAGGTACCGTGACTTGAAACATTTAAGGTCTGCTAGGCAGAAGTAACAATTCTTTGCATAGTCTGTAGGTTCTCTCCAAATCATTGGAAAACCAAATGACAAACATGAAAGCCACCTGTTCTCTCATTTCTCTAATCTAGCAAAACAAAAACCGCAAATGAAATGTGGTGCTCATGTCTCATCTTGATGACTAAGAGAGACTCCAAAGTATGCACAGAACCTTGCTTTCACTATTGTGGAAATTTTCTTCTTCCTTTTCTCAGTCACATACTTTCCACATACTCAGCAAAAGTTGTTTGCCGCAAACTTGCACTGTCGGGGCATCTTGATCTTTTGTCAGACCTCACACACGATATAAATGGAGTACCTATAATTATCCTGGAACACTACACGCTCATTTAATGTCTCTGTAATGAAAGGTGGCATGAGAGAAACATGCATCCATTATGAGTACTTGTCGATAAATATTTCTCGAAAATCAAGACAGAGACACAAAAGCTATTACTACATTTTGAATCTATGCGAAACACTGGTTGTGATTGTATTAATTACAAACCAGAAATTATTTTAGTGAAGACCAGTGCTGTGCACGGAAAGCATTTCAACGGTATTAAATATAAGCAGAAAATAACAGATGAACAGAATGTTTCAAATTAGTTTTTCATTGTTTATTCTACGTTTGCCTCCCGCTGTTTATTTGAAGATCATTCCGTTGTATAGTAAGTTATAGAGGCTGCTATGTTCGCCATCAGATATGTGCAACGATAATGACAATACAATAATTGCAACTGTTGTCAAATTTGACGAAAACATAGGTGTCCAAGTGAAAGAGTTAAACGAAGGAAATCTACGTAGGGAACTTAGATGAAAGGATTGACCGCATTTTATTTAAAGGTGCGACCGTTTGCGCTCAGTTAAGTGATTCTCACAAAGGTGCTTGGTGAAGCTGGCGCTATAAAGGTGCAAAATTTAACAATCTTAGTGCGCACAGGTTGCTATTCTTTTAAAAGAAGGTGAAGGAATCTTGATGAAAGTAAAATTAAAAGACGAAGGTGCTCGTGAAAGAGATTGGTTGTACGGTGAGCCGGTCTATTTCCCGAGAGACTAAGAAAAGCATAGAAAGAAAAGATAAAATCAACAACGTTCTAATCCCCAGAGACTGGTGCAACGAGTGTTGCTGTTTCTGCAATGTGTGGCTTGAGAAACCAGTGTGGAACGCTAGTTTCCCAAAATATGCTGACGCAGAATAAATGGTTACAAAGCAGCCCAGCGAAACTTGAACTCACGAAAAAATCTGGTTACTGACGAAACTATTCGTGGACGAAGAGCCTGCAACCATTTTCACGGAGTCTACAATCTGATGAAATTGAGTGGTCGTATTAGATTAGGCCGCACTTCACGACTAACCAGACTTCGAAGCAATATTGGAGATTCAGTTGTTGTTTTTGAAATACAATCGCCATGCAGCCAGAGAAAATGAGAACACCAATTCTGCGTAAATTAATTTGACCTGTCCCGAGCGCGCCCGGAATCCCTGCCTGCTGTAGGCTGGCGAGGTTAGAATCTGTTCATCCATGAAGGTCAAAAGCTTCTTACCAATTAGTCATATGGTAATTGATGCGTTTAATGCTCATTTAATTCTGCACAATTTGCATGAAGCGAAGCCTCGTACTACGAGGATGTTAATGAAAAAACTTTTCGAGCTTAGTCCAGTTAGGTCGAACAGCAATGCAATGTGTTTCCTGAAATTGAGCCGTGAAGTAGGATTTTTTCGTTGAGTACATTTTCTAATACGTATCAAGAATTACTGTTGAGCACCATAAGCACCCCAACGTTGCACCGTCCTATAAGTAGTAACCACACAGTAAATGAAAATGTTTTAGTTAGTCCCACTAAAACATTTTCATTTACTGCATGGTTACTACTGATAGAACGGTGCAACGTTGGGGTGCTTATGGCAAGAAAACGCAGTCATAGCAAGAAAATAAAATTATGGCCTAATGAGGAATTTTAAGAAGTGAGTTATCATAGTGAAGTGTGTTTTACACCTAAATCTAAAAATATGTTAAATGCTGAACTATGAAGCAGAAAGACCATGAGGAAGACACGGAAAAACATTTGCTAGCTTTAAATTTGTCCGTGCTTGTTGGTCCTTAATAGTATCACACAACTCAGAAATAAAAATTTCATTAGCGAGAATTTGAAAAGATATTTTCGACATGCTTCAAGTCCTCTCACTCTCAAATAAAATCGTCCCAATCTTCAATACGTAATAACATTGTACAGTGATTCTGTGCTGGAAACAATCCACTACATTCATGTACTACTTAGAAATATGTACTTAATTTTCATTGTCAGCTCTGAATTCATCAAGACTCGGGAGCTAAAACGAGAAAGTGTTCAGGTACTAATTTCAAATTAATCGCAGATTTTTGTTCGCAAGTTGACTTTGTAAGTAGAGGTGAACGACATCATTTTTCACAGTCGGTGCTTTTGAAGGTGATAACTAGTTTCACCGCCCTTTGACCGAGCACGTTTGCTTTAGTAGACGCGCAGTTAATCCAAAACTGTTATTCGTTAAAAAAATCTCTTCTGAACGCATATACCTTTATTCAGTATCGATCACTAACGAATAGCATATTTCGTAGAAGGAGTTCGCGTACCATAGTCTTAGCAGTCACCCACTCAAAAATTACGGCGTTAGAGCGAGCTGTAGTAAACTTGTGCAATAATTATGTGGCTAGTAGCGCTTCCTCAACACCGGGTTGGGGCAGCACGTGCATTTTTGGGCAGGCATTGGCGGCGCTTCGGAGTGGCCGGGCAGGCCGAGGCTGGAGCACAGAGCGTGTGCCTGCCCTGAAATGCGTTCCAGCGGACTTGACGGCGCTGCGCGGCGCTGTTCAGTGCCACACTCGACCAAGTGCTGTGTGAATATTAAAATCAAAAACTTCTCCTGCTCCTTCCCGCCCACCGTTTGGGTGAGCAGGGAGGGAAGGGGAGGAGGTGGTGCATTATTATAAAGAAGAGAAGAAAAAAGTAGGAATAACAGAAGTCAAATGAAGCAGAAGAAATCCAGATAAATCTTCGCAGAAGAGCTCAAAATTATTTCCATAATTATTTGTCACTTCCAATCCGCCGCATCAAATTAAAATTGGAATTTTCTGAACGAGCAGAAATAACGAATGTGAAAAAGACGTTGTTTTTCGAAGAAATTGGAAATAACGATATGAAAAAAGACATTGTCTTTTCTTGGAAATTAGAAATATAGATGAGAAAATTTTTTTTTCAAAATGATCATCATAAGCAATGCAATAAGGACTAAGACGCTAAATTACGACTCAAATTAGAGCTTTGCAACGATAACTATTAAAGCGCGCTTAGGTCCATGACACTACAATGATTACTGTTACCTAAACTCAGCATACGCAGTCGAGATCAAACCACGTGACAGCAAAAGGAGCAAGGCACTGCTGTTACAAAGTCGACAAAGATTGATGCAATGCAATTGCGACTCAGATCAGGACAAAGAACGGACTGGAAGCAAGACTGTGCAGCTCTAAAAGGACTTGATAGCAATTTAGCAACTTTTGCTGAAACTAGTATTTTTAAATGTGACTTGTGCAACAATACTACGACTAGGATTGTTTTTTAACACAGCAACTAGAACTGGAGTATTAATTTACGACTAGAACTGGAACACAACTGAAAATTGACAGTAACTGCGGGGATTCTCGATTGTGCTTGATTGTGTGTGTACGTAGCTAGTGTATGTACGTAGCTAGTATATGTACGTCTGAGTGTGAATGTGTGCAGGTGCAAGTATTCGAATAAACGTATGTATATGTGTTCATGTGCGTAGCGTTTGTGCACACAATAGCTGATGTAATGGTGGTAAAGAGACCGAGGACATAATCAAATGGAAATTGGTCCCCTTTTCCTAATTTCTAAAGGACAAGCATTTCTGGCCCCATTAGTTATTAAAATGTATCTAATCATTATTAAATTGATTAATCTCCTTAAGATCAGGTATATCAGTTTCTCATAGCCAAAGAATTTTGGAGCTCAGCCCGAAAAGAATAATTGGGAAAAACCATTAACTTTTAGTTTTAATACCACCAAACAAAAGAAAATTCAATGCTATTTCATAATTTTTTTGTCCCTGCCGCCTGTCGTTAACACTGCGGTATCTTTCGCAGTAGGAGAATATTTTGAAGCCCTGCATTTTACAAAATAAGTTCTCTTCTTTGCTAATTTTAAAATGCTTGAGACTTCTCCAGCATTTACTGGCTTTCTTTCATCACTTCTCAAATGAAAATTTGCGCAAAAATTTGATTCAGAATTTACGAGTATATCTTTACAGCGTGTAAACCAATCCATCGCACAAATATTTCTCCCAGTTACAGATGTGTACACTGAATTAATCCCTTAGCACGGAGCTTCTTCCTGCATGAACATCAGGCTGTTCTCATTAAAATCGCGTATCGGGCTGTTACTAAATTAACTTAGTTCTTCAGAAGTTCCTCTTACGCATCACGATGCCTTTTTACACACGACCACAAAAAAGATATTGTGCTAGATGTTGAAATCATTCAGAAACCACGATACACCTTCTTCAAAGTTAATAGTTTTGCAGCTTACATTGGGTAGAGAATTTACTCTGGCGCGATGCTAGTGATACCGTACATGGACGCTATGCATCGACGTCATACATCACCACCATACATGGACACCATCAACACCATGGACACCATGCATCGATACCATACATCGATGCAATACAGAGATGCAATACAGTGATGCAATACAGTGATGCAATACAGGGATGCAATACAGTGATGCAATACAGTGATGCAATACAACACCAGCCAAAAATAAGGTGATTTGATAAGATTGGACGAAGTATGAAGTTAATGCAGTCAATGTAATTGTACAGGGTGTCCGCGAAAACAGTAGCCAATTTAAAAATGCTGTAGTTTGTAAAATATTAGTGTTAGAAGGCTGAAATAGGTCTCATTGGAAAGAAAAGGATTCAAACTTGCATTTTATTGTAATAATTTTATTTTTTGATATTCCAGAGAGACAAAAACAAGAATTAACATGGTAAGGAATCTAATTAACGATGAAAAAACGAAATCCTTGAGAAAATTGTCTTCTGAGACTCATGTAAAGAAAACTACTGTTCATTTCATTCTCAAAAAATAACTTTATTTGAAACCATATAAAATGCGATGTCATCAAGAAAACTCACCGCAGGATGAAGAAAGGAGGTTATTATTTTGTCGCAGAATAAAAAACATAAACAGTTCTGATCAAATGTTTTTGCAAAGCACAATTATTAGTGATGAATGTCTTATTTACTTTATTTGAAAAGATTGCCAAATGGACAAAATTATTAAAATAAAATGAAACTTTAAATTCCCCACTTTTCAATGAAACTTATTTCAGCCTTCTAACACTAATATTTTACAAACTACAGTATTTTTAAATCAGGTATTTTTTTAGTGGACTCCCTGTTTAAAACACCATTCATTGACTCCCGAATTTATCCTATATGAATTTTTCTGATGCGGAAATTAAAAAAATGCATCTTTCATAGTAAAGCTAAATAGTGCGATTTAAATAATATATTTAAACCAGTTAGGTCATGCTGCCAGTATAACAGATACGATCATCAAGCACATCTCGCATTTTACAAACGAAATATTCGATGCCTACTGAGATAATATTTATAAACTATATAGTGTGCACGGTCCGTCAAAATGACGGGATTCAATACCCTTCTTGAAACATTTTTTCAAATGTGGATGACAAACAAATATATCCATCCTATTAGTACCCGAGATTAAAATATTCTTGTGCTTCTGCTCTGGTGAAACTCGTCACACAGATACGGTCATTATAACCATCCTTATGAGCGTGATAGAGAAATGGAAAAAACGGACTCCAAACAAATAAACCAAGGGTATTAATAGGTAGTAGTAGGAGTCGTGGAAATTCCATTGACAATGTCTTCGTTAAGCTAGTTGGACTCGTGAAAACATTCCGTCAATATTACCGAACCTATCCTAACATAACATATCCTAACCTTTCCTATCCGAACCTATCCTAACCTAGCCAAGCCCATCCTAACCTAATAAAATCTATCCTAACCTAACCAAACCTATCCTAACCTAACCAAACCTATCCTAACCTAACCCAACCAATCCCAACCTAACCAAACCTATCCTAACCGAACCTATCCTGATAAAATGTCAAACATATCAATGCATGGAAAGGCGTTCTTTTAATGTTACATTGAGGAGTTCGGGATCCATGATACCCTAAGCTCAGACGAAAGTGTAACGGATACCAAACAAATATTAAATTAAATTTATGCATAAATTTATAAATAAATCTTTAAATAAACACACAACGAGTATTATTAGGTTAGATACTTAGGCCTCAAATCAACACTTGAGAGTTTTTCAGTCCGTATAATTGTGTAATCAAATTTCATCCTTTAAAACAATAAACAGGCCATTTTCTACTTGGTGTGCAATTTTAATTCTCTTGTTCGAAAACACCAAATGTAGTGTTGATAAGCGTGCTCAGAGTGTTCGATTTATTTCTTTCAATTATCAGTACGGTTTTAGGGAAAGTAATTTCAAGAGCTTGTGTAAATTTAAAAAATATTGAACCAAAAGAAAAAGTAAAAAACGACTGAAAAACTATCTAAAGCAGCTGGCATCACGATTACGTCTCCTACGACATCACCTTGTCTAAATAAAAGTTTTGGTTATAATTTCTGTGCATAGAGAAATACTATTCCGGATAACGAAAATTTGGAGGACTGAGTGAGATGAAACTCTGATTTAAAAGTTGGGTGCCTGAAATTTTGGTGCTTATAATTTTTCATAACGTCTCAACGAAAATTTCCTAAAAGGATCAAACTCAGCTTAACCTGACCTAGCATAACCTAATGCAATGTAGACTAACCTAATATCCATATCCTTATTTATTAAAACGAATCATTGAGCTTTTTTGGAAACGCAACTTCGCATGTGATGTCATTGTGACATAACCTTGTTTAATTCAGCAAGCTTTTTTCGGTCGCTCAAAGTTTTTTCCCATCGCACGAGTTTTCAATATTGATATTGGATTTTAAAATAAATTGTTTTACATTGGGCCAAAAATAATGAGAACTCGCTCGTACAATTACTGTATTATAATTACTCGACGCACATGAGAGTCTAAAATTAGCTCCGAGAAGCTCCTGATGGTGTAATATTCCAAAACCACCCAAGTGTTGATATGGGGCAAATACACATTATATGTACATATATACATACAACGAGGCCAAAGATAGATATTTTTTTGCAAATCAACACTAGAGGGCTTGCCGATCCGGAGTCCGTATACAGGGTCTTTCAGATAAATCCGAACAAATGAAAAAACGTTGGTAATTCTAATCCTTTTTAAAATTGGCTTCACCGAAATGCAGCAGTTGTAATTAGTTATCTATGAAGCAATTAACATTTAGAGTTCGTTGCATTAACATTACGCAATGGGGCAGTCAATACGTTCCGCTATCTGTAGACTTTGTCGGGCGGGCAAAAGCACAACCTTTATTGCAAAACACCTCCAAAATCCTACGGAGACAGTTGACAATGATTGTGAGCGTTTTGGTGAAGCTGCCTAGATTACAGAGTCACCCGCATGCTAGGAAAAGATAAAATTCTCAATCTAACCTCATTTTCTAGCCGGCCTCAGATAATAACTTCAAGGCCTGTCTAATTGTGTCATTATCGATTTTGACTGAAGAGAAGCTCGTCAACATCACAACAATTCACAGAGAGCGATCAAACACCCTAACCTTAAATGCACGAGGTAGGAAGCATCGCTCACATAATGAGATGACAGATGTTCGTTTGGGGAGGTGCAAGCAAATTTTGAACTGTTTCAATGCCAACGGATCAACCAACAGGTTTTTCTGATGAGAAAATTTCTACTGTTGATTTATATTGCTGGTCCCAGACGTAGACGTAACGATTGCTGGATTGCCTCGCCGAGTGCTGACGCCAACTCACAATGACAACGAACTCAACGAGCGTCATGACCCTCAGGATGGTTTCGAGTGAGGGTGACGTCTTTACCCACTTCTTCGCTGACAACGAAAAAGTAAATGTCGAATTACTATTGTAACGTCTTCCGAACAGAAATGATTTCATGAATGAAGGCCAAAGCTTCAAAAAAGAAGTTCATGTTCCAACAGGACTCGACTCCAACTGACACGCAGAGCAAAGCTGTTGATTTGCGCATGAGGTCCGGTGTGCGACTCTGGATAAAAACTGTCGGTTTTCTGACTCACATAACGTAAATATAATTGATTGCTATGATTTTTCAAATTTTATTTATTAAACTGTCGTAATTTCAAAACGTTGTGTTTCATTTTCTTTGAGTTCTCTGTATTTAGGCCTAGAAAGGGATTTATCTGAAAGATCTTGTCTTGCAGCATTAGAAGCCTGCTCACCATGGGGAGCCATTTTTAAGGATCTCATTTTCTTCAAATTATTAATTTCTCAAAAGTATTAAATCGAAATGCCTCAAAGTTAAGTACTTTTTTGAAAAAGGGATTTGATCTAATTCAATTTTGAAATAACCGCAAAGCAGGATGATGTTATAAGTAATTGGAAAAAAACGGTGTTGCCGACATGGTGATGCCTTTAAATGTACCCCAAATGTGCAATATGGCGTTAAATATTGCACAATAAGTACAAAATTGTTGTTTTACCTGGTCACATCAATCGAAACTATCTACTCTCACAGATCGTAATACCTAATACGTGTTTCTGAATACATTTCCTTTGGGTAAAATCTAATATCTAATTCACCAGCAAGTGCAAGAAATGTATCTTTGGTTTCTATACCTGTAGAATTAGTGTAGAGATGGATATAAATTAAAAAATTCGAAGGGCAGTTAAGCCTACACCACAAATGCGCTCATCACTCATTTTCCGTCTGTATAGTCGAGATGACCAGAGTGTGTGTTGTATAATTTATATGAATGACGTGCTCTGTCGAACATCATCAAATGTCGTCATATTTGAGGGGGTGTACACCCTAGTTGCTACCGCATTCGATTTTTTCAGCCGAAATACATTGGCTGCAACTCTCGGTTATTTCCGTGACTATTGCGCAGCGTCACCAGTTGGTTCCCTGAACTTTGCCGATTAATGAATAAAGCCGTCTTCTTCGTTGCTGTTTCAATCTTTCTGAGACATTTGAACTAATATGGATGTATATATACATACACAAACATAAATACTTGATGGCTATTACTATAATGAATTAAAACTGGTGGGGTGCCCAAATTTAAAACATTTGAACGTGCATCTTTAATACAAGCATTGGTGATTGTAACACTGCGAGTGTACGCAAGTATGTACATGTTTACAGGTAAGCCATGAGTATAAACTTAATATCTATCAGTTGAAAAAATCAGCAATGTGAGTAATAAGTTACGAGGCCTCAGTACGCTAAAAAATGTCGATTACTCTATCTTAGATTAAACAATCGTTTTTTAGCAACAATACACCGAGACAATGCTAAAATACACAACAATATAGGATAGAAAAATAGTTTCCCTAACATTTAGCCGGGATGTAGACGATGATTCATGTGGGGTAAAATATCACTTCACTGTTGTTCAAAGCACTGCCATCGTATCAGCAACTTATTCAAAAAATATAAAAGGCTAGTTATTTTTATACATGTGGGGAGTTCGATCTTCTGTCAACATTCCGTAGCCCAGAACACAAAAATCCCAGAGCCGTTGAAAAATGTTTGGATGTCAGCGACCCACTGATAAGACTCGATGGTACGTGCACTAGCAAGTATAACGTAAGATTAGCATTTGATACCCTTATCATGGCTAAATTTGTGCTATTTATTTATTATACCAATTCGCCACTGATCTTACCATTGCTGGAAGAACCTCTTAAAATATTCATGCCTCATAAAATGTTCCTTAGTAACGTCACGAAGCAATTATACGCTGCTCAAACTTTTAGAGCATCTTTTGCAGCCGCCACTCGCATCTGGCAGGCGGCACGAACTGAGTTAAGTTACAGCAGCAAACAGGTCTAAATTGCAGCTCACTTCTTGCCAAGAAATCAAAGTTGCCAGAAGTGTACACATCGTATGAGGGAAGCCGGCAGATTTGCATTATAAATTTGCTTGGAGTTTTCGGACAGAAAACTAATGAAACTCCATCTCTTAATGAACTCAAATTGACGCAACTCTCCTTGGTTTTCGCAGGATCAGGCCAAGTGTTTCGAAATACATATAAGTGTTAAATTCCAGTGTGATGCTAAATAGTTGAGAACCAAATATTTTAGCTGAATTTGAATCATATCTACTATGCCAAAATCACCGAAGTGAACAGATGAAGTGAGGTAAGCCTCATGCGCTAATGCACAGTGTGCAATTTTGAAATGTTTGAATAACTGATTGACAAAAACCGGAATATCTAATCAAATAGATTTCCTGTGAGCCAACTACCTGAAGCAGACATGGCCGCGTCAATTATTTTGTACAAGAACAAACCAGACAATGATACTGTAACATTTGTATGACTTCGAAAAAAATTAGATTAGATTCTGTGATGTAAGGCTTTGAATATAACACTGACAAAGTATTCACCATTAGAAGGTTATATCCATGAAATTTATCATTTTGTTGCATTTTCTTATGAATCGTCCAACATTGAACGTTCATTGAGCAGGTAAATCTAATGCAATTAAGAAATAATGTCAGCATCTATATTTTTAATTCTCCGTCAACGTGCGGCGGCTCTCAGCAAGCCATAACCATTCTACTCTATAACGAATCTTCGATAAACGACTTACTTCTCAGTTTTTTCAATATCCGTCATAATTAAAACTTTTGAATTTTTCGGAATACCCAACTAAATGGTATCTTTTAGTTTCAATTCTCAGTAGTTTCTGTCTTTCCAATCAGTCTTAGGTAATCATCTTTGTAAAAATTTGATAACACTGAACTTCAGCAACAATTAGCACATTAAATGTAACATTAAATTATTTTCGATTTAACCATTCAGAAACTGTAATCTATCATTCCCACCTGTTTCATTTTTTGAACTGTGCTTTTGTTAAATTTTGTACTGACTTGTTCTCATTATTGCTTTTCAGTCGATGTGTTTTTATATTTTTTCCGTTTTTCAATTTTTAATCTGTGACTTTAACTGGATATGTACATTTTTCCACGATTGAAATAATTGTTGCTAGCTCTACATTAATCTACAGTAGGTGAAGTTGGGTCGAAACCCGAAACGTTAAGTTTGTGATCCTAAATATTACATAAACAAGGCTGTCTGTTGCAATCAATGCCTTAAATAGTTTATTGAAATCAATTTCCGGGTAAAACATTTTAATACAAATGTAAAAATTTTTGGAAGAGTTTTTTCGATACTATCGAATCCCGTCATTTATGACGGGTCGTGTACATTATTATATATACTAGTGTGCACGGCCCGCCAAAAATGACGGGATTCCATAACTTTCTTGAAGAAATTTTTCAGATGTGGATGACAAACAAATATATCCATCCTAACAGTACCCGTGGTAAAACATATTCCTGTAATTGTGCACTAGTGAAATCGTATCACAGATACGGTCATTTTAACTATCCTTATGAGCGTGACAGAGAAATGGAAGAAGCGGACTCTAACCAAATAAACCAAGGGTATTGTTAGGTAGTAGCAGGACCCGTGGAAATTCTTTGGACAATGTCTTCGTTAAGCTAGGTGGACTCGTGAAAAAATTCTGTCAATATTACCTAACCAATGTTAACCATCCTGTCCTTTTCTGACCAAACCCCTCCTAAACGAACCTATCCTGATAAAATGCCAAACATCTCAATGGATGTAGGGCCATCCTTCAATGTTACACTGAGGAATTCGGTATCCATGATACCGCACACTCGGGCATCTCATGAAGCGGACACCAAACAGATATATAAATAAATATATAAATAAACACACGACGGGGATTATTAGGTTCGATACTAGTGAGAAAGGCCCGTCAAAAATGACGGGATTTAATATCTTTCTCGAATAAATTTTTCAGATGTGGATGGCAAACAAATATATCCATCCTAACAGTACCCATGATAAAAAATATTTCTTGTACTTGTGCACTGGGGAAACTCGTATCACAGATACAGTCATTATAACTTTCATTATGAGCGTGACAGAGAAATGGGAGAAGAAGACTTTATACAAACAAACCAAGGGTATTATTAAGTATTCGCAGGACCCGTGGAAATTCCACGGACAATGTCATTGTTAAACTCAGAACCTCTAACTTTCAACATTTAAAAGAGGACTTGCCATTGAGTTTTTATGCTAGAACAAAAACAAAGACAGTTTTAGAATCCTTTGAACATTTCTAACAGAAGTACGGTAGCAAACTTCCAAATTGTACAAAAAAAATGTTTTTTATCAATCACAAAACCCAAAATTAGTGTATATTTGCGTGGTGATAAAAAATCGCTTATAAAAAGAATGAAAAGTTACATATGTAAAATTTTCTACTTTACTCTTGTTAGAAATGCTCCAAGGATTCTGAAACTGTGTTTGGTTTTGTTCTAGCATAAAAACTCAATTTCTAGTCTTTTTTTGAAATATCTATAAAAAAGTACCAAAAAACTAATTTTTAAAATCTAAAAAAAAATAATGCCTAAATCGAAAAAGTCCCACGAGGCCATAACCGAACCTATGCTAACCTAGCAAATCCTAACCTATCCTATCCTAACCTATCCCTACCTAACCGAACCTATCCTAACCTATCCCTACCTAACCGAACCTATCCTGATAAAATGTCAAACATATTAATGTATGTAGAGGCGATTTTTTAATGTTACACTGAAGAATTCGGGATCCATGATACGGCGAACTCAGACGAAAACGTAGCGGATACCAACCAAATAAATATACATCCCATGTTTCTTAAGAAGAGGACACCAAACATATGTATGAAAAAATGTATGAATAAATATATAAATAAACACACTACGGGAATTATTATGTTAGATATATTACTGACAGGCATCCTCTGAGTAGTCAAAGGAGGCAGTGCCTACTTTGAGAAGCATAGGTAAGTATCGACAGTTTTTTATATTACCAGGTATGACCAATTCAACGAAATTATAATAGTTTATGCTCCAAATTCCAAAAATTATGATGTACATGCAGATTAGGTAGGTAAGATTTGCACACAGTCTTTTCTTCTCCGTATCTATACTACACAGGGTAACAATGCAGAAAAGGTGTCGTATTATTGCTCAACACTATGTTATATCTTGGCCATAATAGCCTAGGCAAAAGTTGTTCTGCTTTCGCCGAAGGAGCCTGGCGTTTTCGGAACGTTTTGTTTACGAATTAAAGCCACTTTTAGCTTCTTTGTATGTAATATGATCCTGTCTTTTATTCTCGTCTGACTTTTTACTATGTACCTGATACTTTATTATTTTAATAAACACCCATGTTCTTTTCATTTTGTATTTTTGTTGAAATTTAGAACGTTATCAGCAAGAAAATTGTACTATCGCATTACTGCAACAATCATTGCAGCTGAGATAGTGCTTTGCTTTCAGTTACAATATGGGTGTGACTAAGTGAAATATTTTCTAGTGTTGTGTGATTATTTTCACTGGAGCTCGTTTACCTTGTATTTTGTTTTTCTCATGTGTCCCAATACCGATATTGTTTACCTCACAACATTATCAAATCTTCCTTAAGAAAAAGTAATTAATTAAATAATGCCGATAAACAGAAACTATTTCAGTTTTTAAATTTGTAAAAACATAATTTTAAAAATAACCGTTTGAGCGTATGCTTCCTTAGAAACTGGGGAGTGATCAGAAGATGAAATTAAATATAAAAATGAAATAGTGAAATGCAATATAACTCTTGAAGAACTAAACAACATTCAAGGAATAACTTTAGAAATGAGTAAAAATTTTCATTATTTAAACATGAAAACTTGACCTAAAGACAGGGAAGTAAACAATACAAAGAGATCAATTTGAAGTTCGTAGGTACTACATATTACTGAAAAAATCAACTAATATTCCAGTCATTAACATTAGAACAAGCTAATTGAATTTTCATCATCAATAGTGATAACACCACCTGAAAACTAGAAGTCTTTATGTATCAGACCATCGCTTTCGGTTTTGGCAAAGACCAGTCGTTATCAATGTATCATAACCTAAAGATTAGAAATAATTATGATCACAACATAACTTCAGGTTTATGCAAAGACCAGTCATTATCAGTCAATGCATCAAAGCACAATCGAAATAAAGACTAGAAAAGATCGTTATCAGGAATTAAGAGCGTACAGAGTTACCACTCTTTATGTGAGTACAATGTATTGCATTAGCTGAGCTGTTCTGCAAGTAACTTGCAACACATTTACTACGAGTTTCTGCTTCCTATGTATCAATTGCAGGTGAAATGAATGAAACAGAAGTAAACAGAATGAATTTGCATTTACGAATTCCTGTTTTTTAACTGCAAAATATGCATTATTGCTCCAGTACGAAAATTATATTTCGCACTCGTAGGGATCTCATATATGTGTGTGCGAACCCACAATGATTAGATATCAATGACAGTGTTAGGCAATAGGTATAAATACGCTGTTTCGAACTTTGAACAAAATAATCAACAAAAACACTTCGTATTTTAAGCTTCTCAGTAAAGTATTTTAACTCTGTTTTGTTTACTTTCGGTTTTAAACAATTGTAAATAATTTTTAGGAATAATTAGAATCGAAGACACCAAAAAATAATGACTCCAACCTCAACTCCACCACACCCAAATGAACGACTTCGACTCCATCACATTCAGAAAGCGACTTCGACTCCGACTCCACCACATTCAGGAAAGCGACTCCGACTCCATCACATTCAGAAAAGCGACTCCGACTCCACCCTGAAACATGCGATTCCGGTGACTCCGACTCCGACTCCGCAACCCTGATCTCAAGAGACCGAAGAGAAGAGACCATTTAGTGTACATAGACTAAGGAAAACAGGCAACCCGTAAGCGTGAGGTGTGTTCCCAAACACGATCCACTGCGCTCAGAGAGATAAAGTTGGGAAAGCAGAGGAAGAAAATACAAAGGAGAGAGAGGGAAGATGGCCTAAAATTGAAAGAGGTTGAGTGAGCACGGAAGATGGAAGTCTCGAATCTATAGTTGAGGTACCTAACAATATCTCCCGTGCAAATAGACTAGACAAACCTAACTAATCTAAGCCTAATGCCTATCATATATCCCTGAGGCGTAATTACTGGCTTACAGAATGCCTTGAAACGTAAAGTGATTCCCGCTCTATTCATGTGACTTTCATTAATTAGCGCACACTGAAAGCTATGGAACTTCAAGAGCATGTTATGGCATTCCGAGTCCCGACATTTCAAATGTCTTTCACAAAATTCCCTTGGTATTGCGTCCACTCAACAAGCCTTTTTAACGCCTCGTCCGAGATTTCTTTAAATCGTTCTCATTACTGAATGCAGAGCTGAAGAACACAAATTAAATGAGCGTAATATTCAGAATATAACCAAAAAAAGCGTAACCAAGGTAGAGCTTCAAAGCACTCTGCGTAGAGTTTTGCCTGCTATACATACGAGGGGGCTTCAAAAAGTTCGTGGAAAAAGGACAGTTTGAAAAAACGGTCAAAGTCATAATGTTTATTTTTCAATATATGCTCCATCTAGGTCAGTACATTTCTGCAAACGCTGATACCAGCTTTAAGTCCATCTGTGTAAAACTGAGAGCCACGCGATTTGACCCATGTCATGGCAGCTCTTTTTACTCCTTCAACTGATGGAAACTGGGTACCTTTCAATGACTTTCCAGGCTAGGAAATAAAAAGAAGTCGGATGGGGCTAAGTCGGGGCTATAAGGTGGATGTCGAATGATTTCCCATTGAAATTCGAATAGCACAGCTCTTGTCTGCTGAGAGCCATGAGCGGGTGTCGTGGTGGAAGAGGACGCGCCGATGCAGATTCCCAGGTCGGTTTTCTGCGATTTTCATCGACACTTTTCTTAAAATCTCTTCATAATAAACAGCTGTAATAGCTTTCTTGTCCTCGAGGAAATCAACTAGCAAGATCCCCTCTGAATCCCAGAAGACAGTGGCCACAGCCTTTCCTCTTGAACGCTCAGATTTTGCTTTGACTGGCCCACTTCCACCCCTGGGCAGCCCCTGCTTGGATTGAGTTTTGTCCCTCGAGATCGTACTGGTAGAGCCATGTTTCATCCCCGGTCACAATTCGCTGCAGAAAAAGTTCAGGGTTCTCATCCCACTTGTTCAAAATTTCCATGGAAAGATCTGCCCTTGATTCCTGCTGATCTGGGTGCAACAGCCTAGGAACCCATCGAGCGTAGAGCTTGCTCAGTCCCAAACTGTCCACCAGAATTGTGTGTGCAGAACCCACGGAGATGTTGAGTGTGTCTGCTACTGATTCGGTGGTTATTCGCCTATCCTTTTCAATGAGGTCACGAACAGCATCAATGTTTTCCACACAAACTGATGTGCATGGCCTGCCGCTGCGGGGATCATCTTCAGTCTAATTTCTTCCGCTTCTGAATCGACTAATCCATTTGTAGGTTGCTGATTTCTTTGGGACACTGTGACCATAAACTTGTTCCAGAGAGTCAATGATTTGACTGTTCTTCCACCCAAGCTTCACCATAAATTTGATCTTTGTCCTGGCCTCGATTTTGGCAGATGCCATGTTGCTTGAACGGTTGCTGCCTTGCAAATGGCGGCACCGCG
>JACJUY010003718.1:0-16981 GCA_014220935.1 Platorchestia sp. MABIK | reverse complement strand
CCTCTGTTTTTGGACTCTGCTTTGTTATTTCTTCTCTCTCCCTCTGCTTCTCTCTTTCCTCCCTTTCTCTCGTATAAGTGCTCAAAAAAAGACGCCCGAACATCTCAAAGATGCACCAGAATCACGAAAAGCAAGAAAAAATACCTTTCAGCCATGCGCTCTAACGTGGTTACTCCGGTCTTCCTCACGTCAGGAAATGAGAAGGAAACAGAGAGGCGTGGTTTGACAACCTAACCATCATCAAATACTGAAAATAAGAACATTCCCCTAAAATGTATAACGTAAAATTATTTGAACAGTTAAACCTCCACAGTTTAATAAGTTCACGGATTTGCTGGAGAGGGCAGACACTCTCAGCACATCCACTGAAGTTGAGCTCAAGCGTCTAACGTGCTCTCGATAGAGCTTTGACACTCACGCAATGACAGAAACTCCAGTCATCCCACTTGAAAGAATTCGTTTCTCATGTTTGTATGTGTTGTAACGATTGCTAAAAATAATAATTAACGGCAAGGAGCCCATTACCTCTGACAAAATATCGCACAAATTTTTCTCCTTGTTTAATGAAGAGTCTTTTCAAATGTGCAAGGTAAAAATTCAATTGTTAATGAAGCTTAGTTCCTTCAACATAAAATCTCATAAACAACGACAAAATCCCTTTCCAATAAATTTGGGCACACAGAGAGTTATAACAATTAGCCATTCAAATCCAATCTAACAACCGTTAAATGTTAAGTCAAACGATTTGGCACAGAAATTTAAAAGACAAACTCCAACAATTCAGATGAAGCCCTGCAGTGAATAAAGCTTCATTCAATTTGACGTCCGTTGCTCTATGACATTCGTCTGAATTTTTCTATCACGGAGCAGAGTCGAGCGATCGGCCAATTAATTAAGGTTGTTTCATTGTCCAGCATTTCGGTCTTTTTAAATTGAAGGAATTTGAACTTTGAAGGAAATTCTTAGTTACTGAACAGTTTTTGGCTGAAAAATATTCAATGATAACCCATCTATTAGTTCATGTATTTTATCATCAAATTAAAATGCATCTTTTCAGGGGATTTAGCTGCACGTAGCAAACTTGTTTCTTCACATCTATTACTGGAATATTTCTGTTGATATCGACGCAAAATTCTTTTCCACGTTATGAGTGCAGCTTGTATTACACCTTTTCCTGCGTATATTTGTGAATCCATTTCAGCTTTCAGAAATTAATTTTCTTCCTCGTCACTTCTCTGGCGGTTTTTCAACGTCCACACAAAAAGAGGACCGGTTTTCAACTTTCTTCACTGCTGTTTCCGTCTGAGGGCGAACAAAGTTGTTTGATGCCCCATGTAGGAACTTACAAAGAATTTGTATACGAAAGCAAAGTAGTTTTTTTTCAACGCGGTTTTTCATTTGTTCCTCTCACCATATCGAAAGGATGAAAACAACTAGTAAGAAAACATTTTATTAGTTACAATACAATTAGGCCTCGACTCACGGGATTCAATAACTTGGCTGTTGTTTGAGGCCAATGATATTGTCAAATCAAGGAAGTTTACGGCTGAGAGCGATTCGCATGTCGTGTTGGGCAAGGCAATCTCTAAATTTGGTGTCGAAATGAACAAGAGCCGAAAGCCCGCTTTCACACAAGTCTGTCTTTGCGAGTGCAACCAGTGCCAACAGTAGAAGTAGTGGAAATGTTCTAATTGACTTGCCCAGAACCCTGCCAGTTTTTTCATCAAACTCCATACGAATTGCTTGGTTGCTGCATTATTCGATGGGGTTTTCCTGCAACTGATCGTCGTCATTCTTGTCTTGCAGGTTGAAGAGGAATGAATTTCTGATCCACTTATTTACTCGTTTCATCTCACTGACTGAGAATAACAGCCTATAATGAGTTGCGCTGGTTCAGGAGGTTTTACTTATGTTATTTCAGGAGCAGCAGCTGGGTTCTACAGTCAGTCCTCAACTTCTAGAATGGACAGTCGATTTTTGAGTAATCAATAGTAATAAGGAATATTTTCTGCATTTGAAAAATGTAGAAAAAAAACTTCCACACTGGAATGGAATAGAATATAACAAATGGTATAAATCAACTGGTCCATTCTCGGGTTCTTCCCTGTGGCGGAACACATCCTGCACTTCATGCAGCGGATAGTTGATCAGGTGTTAGAATTAAAACGACTTGGAACATTTGGTTGTGTAATTTTCTTAAATTGGGTGACTGTTATCTATATTCCATTCTTGTGGAAAGTTCTGATAGTACAGCATGACAGTATTAATATCATCATATTAGTTAGACTTGTCAGCCACGAAAAGGAGATCTCAAGAGAGCGATGAAAAGGGACCATTTATATGTGGTGAAGTGATTAATGCAATCTACGCACAAAGTGTGCTCCTACACAAGATACCCTAAGCATTTAAAAACAGAAAATAAGGAAGGAAGAAGTAAAAAGACAAAAAAAGAGATAGAGAAGGAAGCAAGGAAACAGAAAGATGCAAAATGGACACGAAAGGTAGAAGTCCCGAAGGCCTGTCTGTAACTAAGGTCCCTAATAGTAGGCCTCTGGAGTCGCAGTCCACATAGTACAGGATACACAAACCTAGCTAGCCTAAACTTATTGTCTATCCTACGCCCTCTGAGGGGTTAAATTCTGAGGCAGTGATCAGAAATTTCATGTACAAAGCGAAATACTCGTAAGGCTCGTAGTAAGTTATAAACCCGGCAAATGTGGGTTAGTAAGTTTTAAGTATTCAGTCGACCAGCCAGCTAACTCCATGTCACGAGACGTAATTGTCTTCGCATGTGTACGGGCTTTAAACCTCAAATTTTAGTAGAGGGCTGGAAAATAGAAACAGTGAGTGTTCAACGTATTTCTACCCTAGTACGCCTTGAGTCAACACGGGATAATGACAACTACATATGAGATCACATGCGATGAATTTTATTCAAATTTACGAGTGCACAAATGAGTTTTTTGACAGCAGCAAATCATTGCGCTCATAGTAATGCAAAAAATGATAGATTGAACACAAAACAATCACAGGAAAGCGCTAATGAATGGAACGGCAGCAACAAAAAAAAAAAAATACTCGCAGTTGATGATCAACATAGATTCAAAAATAGCGCCCTCAGCAGAAAGAAGTTAACGCAATATTATAGTAAGAGTAAATGCATGCGGTAATCGCGCTTTCACTGTTGCCGCATATTTATGGCGGGCATCATCTTCTCGAACGCACTGTACCGCTCACGGTAATGAAGTAGATTACATTACAGATGGATCATATTACACTGAGTTCAATATACGCTAGATTCAATGTGTTATACTGTACTTTCACTTTTTTTTCTGAACCCTACACTGTCGGTTGCATTTTTCCTTGTAAGCCTTCTCTTTCATGAATAGCAATGCACTGCCCACAAAAAGTTGGCTTCTTGCTCAAGATTGAAGATTGCTCGTTAAAACCTGCCGCCTTTTCTTTCGTCGCCGAGCATTCGCCAGCTTCCTCGATCTGCGGAAATCTTCGTGAGCCTTCCACCGTCTTGTAAACTCAACCCCAGTGGCAACTTCCATGTGAAGCTGACGATTGCTTGAGTGCCCGGTCAGCGCGGAAACTTCCCACCATCCTGAGAACAATGATCAACTTTGAGTTTAAGCTCTTATTTCCTGTAATTTACCAGTTGATTAATAATGCCATGCCAATTGAAATAATTCACATTCCTATTTATTAACAGTACGATGACAAGAGATTCCCCTATAGTTTGAGCCCAAATGAAAAATGGTGATTCATTTCCGCAGGTATGACAGCATATAACAACTACTAATTGATACTAGATGCTAAAGATTGGAGTGAAATCCCTGACGTTGAAAATTAATTCAAATGTCGTCCCGAAATCTAAACGGGATTACCGCACAAAGTGATAATTGCATTTTCCCCCACTGTTTAAAATACAAAAGAGAAATATCCTGAACTATTTACTCCCTGAATTAACTACTCACAACACATTAGTTGATTACGTACCTCTCCTTTTGATGATTTCTGGGCCTACATCTTGACCCGCGTAACGTCCTACACTGATTATTTCAAGAAGCGGGCCTCCCCTCACTTACGCTGTGTTTATATACGCCGAAGCCCTTCACCAATCTAACTGTGCGCTATCGTTGTCCTGCGCAATTCTACGTTTCCCATTGACCAGTTTGTGCGCGTTGCCACGTAGGCTACATATCCCTCGTGCCGGTCGGAACGCTCGAGCGAGACGTGTATTCTTCCGCGTAAATTTGAAGTACCCTTAACATATTTTAAGTCCCTCTGTTTCCTAGAATGTTGTTCATTTAACATTGTTTATTATCCGTCTTTATTATGTTTCAATATTTAATCGACCCCTCTATGTCTGTTCACAGTTCGTACTCGATTTCTATCCCCATTCAATCCCCCAAAATCACCCCCAACTCTTCGAGGAGACGCTTCCCCCTAATTTTACACGTTCACCCGCTTCAGCCACGTTGCAGTTTCGCGCACTGTCGCATTATTACATACCTTAATTTCTACGTGTGTCTCTACACCAAGCTCATCAGTAACTAACCACTAGAGATGTGTTTCTCGACCTTTTTAGCCCCATCGCCCCCATTTTCAGTTGAAAAAAAAGAATCACGCCCCTTTTGGAAAGTATTGCAACAATGATGAACAAATGATTTATAATATTTTACTCTCGTTGTGCGTTAATAAGATTTTTGAGGCTGGTCCTTCGCTGCTAGATCTTTTATATTAGGCCTGAAATTTCTGTTTCAGTCTGATGTCTCGAAAGCATATATCCATTTTGTTCTTTCTTCAGTCAAAATTTTATTGACGGCACTGAATCCACATTCAACCAAATTAGATGTAGAAAGTATAACAGTATTTTAACCATTTCAGCCCACATTTTTGGATATAGCTGTTTTGTTGTATTATATAGCCATGATTCATTTATTCCATTTTCTTCAAATTCGTATTTGCATTCATCACTACCTTTCAGTTCAATGAGTTCTTCTTACAGATTTGTATCGGCCTTTTCCGCATCACAACCAAAAGGATCTATCATCCACTACTGAACTTGAAGCAAAAACACGTTCGAGAATCGGCTGTTGAAGTTTTCCCCCAATTTTGCAAAATATTCTTCCTACTTTTTTGAGCTTGTTCTGGGAGTTGTTCCCTTACTTCTGTTAGCTCAGGCATGTCTTTTAAATTCGTCTTCTGTATATTTATTTGGGACCAATGCAACTTTTCAGCAAAACTTTCAGAATAAGTTTAAAATCCAGTAGCGTGCACAGTTTGCCTTGAAGCTGCAGTGACACTTCAGTGATCTTACGAAAAATCCACGCTAGAAAGAAAATGTCACACTGGTGGCGTTTAATTCTATATGCAAAATTATTTTACCCTAAATTTTTTAAAAATTTATCAATTGTGTCGAATCAAAACGTGCAAATACAAATCGTGCTAGGCAGTTTCCTTTTAAAAGCCAACGAACTGCTTTATGAAAAATGAGCCTCACGTGCTCTTGTTAGTATCAATGCAAAACTTTCGAAAAAGTCGATCGTATTTGCTGTGTGACTTTATTTCATTGACAGTTTCGATAACTACTCTTAATGATTCATGAAGATCAGGACTAAGTGTTTTGACAACTATACGATGACGATGTACCACACGATGAACTACAAGGATTGAAGGACGTTAATTCCTTCATGCGAGTAATAAAACCTTTCTGCTCACCAACCATAGATGGAGCACCACCCGTTACGCAGGATACCAAGGTTTCTAATGGGATTTAATTATTGCCAAGCGAAGACTTTGTAACTTCAAAAATGGATAATCCAGTTGTTTCAGTTTCTAATAGTTTGGTAAGAAAAATTTCTTCACAAGGTTTGCAGCTATCTTCTATAAAACGAACATACGCCATAAACATATCTCTGTTGTCACATACCGTTGACTCATCAAGTTGAATCAAGAATTCACTAGTTATGAACTTTTCAACTAGTTAAATTAGCGCATCCAATGATCATCAATTTTTCGGCGGATTGAGTCATTACTCAACGGAATTGTTTTCAATGTGTTTTTCTGAATCATGCAGTAACACGGTTTCCATTAGAATTTCAAATGCAGGCTTAGTGACATTTTCAGCAGCTGTATATGCATTCCCAGTGTTTGCAACTAATTTCAAACGATGCAGTCAAACAACGTTCATTCATCTTCGAACTTTTTTTTAAGTGAGATGAGAGAGTATTTTGTTGGTTGAAGTTTTTCCTCAACTTTTCAAAATAAGCGATGGGTTTACTGGCTTTCGCTGAATGTTTACTTATCAAATGTTCTTTAAGCGTTGATGGCTTCATTGATTTGTTAGAAAATGTGTTGTTACGAATAAGACACAGTGGTAATTTTGAATCATGAGGGCTTTCTGCAAAGCCATGAGTCAAATAGTCCTCAATTTATTGTCTACACTGCTTTTTTGTAGCCATTAATAAGGGAAAATAATGTCAAAATATCTTTTTTCTTCCTATGGTTGAAATTTGATCGCACAAAAAAAAACACCCTATAAATATATTCTGGAAGTTATTGAGCTGAAATCAATATTTGAATCATATGATAAGCTGGAAAATTTTGTTATTACTTTCGTGAAAGTTAGAAGCAATACCTGTGACGAGCAATACCCGTGATTTAGCTCTCTATCAGCATGGTAATTTGCTCATACGAAAAGTATTAGAAATTAATGACATATTGGATCACTAAAGTTCAGAGTGCACACTCGAAATTTGAGCACGTATGTGTAAATCTACACTAAAAATTGCGTAAGTGAAATAAACAATATTTCTCCGAATTCAGCGTCCACCCTTTGCAATCCAATATAGTTTACTTTCTCCGTTGAAGATAGAGAGGCCTCTATGCAACACTGAGGCGGAGAGGCAGAGGAGAAAATTTGCCTGGAAAAATTTCACATCTTAATACTGACGGGCTCTATTTTTAAGACATGCGAGTCGAATCAATTTCAATTTATCATTAATTTTTTTAACAAAGTTATGACCACGAGAAATCGCCTACCTTAGGTCACGAGTCGACCTTCTGTTTTGAACGAAAATACAGCAAAATGAAAACAACGAACATCAATAAAACTTTTCCATTTTCAAGAGTATCGCGTCGGTCTTTTTAAGAAAGAAAAAAATAGATATCTCACAAAGCGGAAAATGCACGTTGGTTTTGTCGAGCTAACACCAACATTCGCCAGCAAATGACAGGCGTGACGCCATCGTTTAAAAAGATCACTTATAAAGACTCTGACATCGCATTGCCACACCGATTTGGAAAGAAGAATGAGGCCGGAACCACGGACTGGAAATATATTGATTTTAAACTAAAGAAGTATGAAATTAATGCTGGTCTGCTGTAAAAATTAATGCTGGTCTGCTGGTCTGAAATTTGCTAGTCACAAATATTACGTCACCTTTTCAAATATTTCTCATGTATTTTCATGTATTTTAAATGTTAAACAATTTTCAGGTCACTATGCTATTCATATTAAAATGGCATTACATTGTTTCTGCATAATTTATCACACATTGATTTATTCATGTACTAGTTTCGTGACCCTTTTCAAGTGTTGGGAAACGTTCATCTTTTGATGAATTCTGCACACTATGAATCTGTCGTTGTCGATTTTATGCTACAGAGAAAACACCTGCACGAATATCTATTCCAGCTTCAACTCTGGCGATAAAAAACAAGATTTTTGCTCATAAACTTCATAAAATTAGCCCTTCCTCACGTTAATCAACTTCCACTGTGTTCATTTTGCACTGCTCACAGTATTCGTTATGCTGTCATTGAAGCTCATTTGAGATTTATAAGTCAATATGTGTTAAAAATTTCCAAATATATTCCGTATCAGGTAGACTCTCGTACTATAACAGTAAGCCTTTGATACAAAGTTTGTTTTTACAGGTAAACAATACTGATATAAACGGACCTCGAACACAGAAAAATATTTAACATATTCCGAATAAGAATAGATGACTCTGCATTCTGGAACTGCATATTTCTAACATATTTTCACACCAATACTGAATCGAAATCCTCAAACTATTAGAGTGATTTGGTTTCTCTTGAATTTGCACATTACGAGTCCAAATAGCCAGTTAGGGATCCTGGGCCCCTAAAAAATGCCGTTCATTATAACTTTCACACATAAGGGCTGCACACTTCGAGACTATCTCATTGACTTCAACCTTACACGACACCGAAATGTAAAAATTTTTAATGTTTTCACTCATGAAACACGTATAGTTGAATTATCGTTCTTGGAACTTTATTTAGAATTAGGTTTTACTGCAGTGGATTTCTTCTTTTGTGTAAAATCAATTCTCTACTACGTGTTAATCAGTATTGCAATATTTTTATTTCATATTATAGCGAGAATATTGCCAATTTATTACATACAAGTACTACTTACTCACATTTTGTTGAATTTATTAAATTGATACAGTATTTGTAGTTATAGGCCCACATATCTATCATTTAAAACTGTTATTTCCAAACTTGAAAGATTTAAGAAGTGTGACTGGTTTAAAGATATCTAAATCCCAAAATTTAAAAAGGCTATGTTGACTAACGGCAAACATATGTTTGCATTACGTCCCTTCAAAAATCGGTGAAATAAATGAAACCATTTCTGAATCGAGCTGCAACTTTGAATTTATAATTTTCATTGACGCATCTAAAAATTTACTTCAAATGCAATACTTTACAGACTGCAATTAACCCGTGAAAAATGGCCGAGATTGAGTCTTAGGTGCCTACTTATTTATCTAAACTGATATATTTAATGCTCATTAAAAACGCAATAGTAAATTGTCACTTGGAAGCTGCTATGGTGAGTTCTTAAAAAGTGGTAGACGTATTATTCGAGAATCAGTTTTTAAGCCCCTACAGCTTGTCAGCTATCCTAATTGATAGAAAATAATACAATAGAGCTATTCAATAAGCGTCCAAGCCAGGATGCAAGAACTCGTGGCAATTTCAATCATGATCTAAAGGATAAAAAATGTGGACAAACATAAAACCATTCAAATATAATGATGTCTAAATCTTATCATCTTACGCCACTGAGCCTACACGTCTCCATTCAAGCTCAAACCCGATGCTTGAGACGTTTCACTTCCTTACAGGAATACCTACTTGCTTTTGATTTATGTGATCCTCTCCCTTGGCTTTGGTTGGAAAGAATATGTTCGTTATTATTTTCTCCACAATAGTCTGAAACATATTGATATATAGGGGCAAACATCTCCTCAGAGGTGGCGGGATAGGCACTATAGGCTTGGGTTAGTTAGGCATGTCTATCCTACGCTATGGGGGCTGACGCCCATGCTGAGTGGATACCAACTCAGGCTCTTCCAACATTTCCAGAAAATTCGAAAATAAATGCATCGATAAATTTCAATAACATTTGTTGTAATGAATCAGGCTGCTATACTGCTATAAAGAAGGTTCACTAACATTTTTACCGGAGGAATAGTTCATCAGAATTAATCATCAAGGGGATTAACTCTTAGTCACATGCACTTCAATATCGACAAAGGAAAAAATTGTTTTCGCCGTGTTTCTCGGTTTTTGCAACCAATCCACTGTGTCGGTAAGAGCATATTAAATTTCCATTGAGGGCTTAATATGATAAGCTGACTAATCATGATTCAATAAATCATTGATTATTCTGTGAAATTGAATCCTTACGCAATTTCTGTTGTTGCAGCAGAACTCATGGTATAACGCGCTCAATAAATAAAGCTTCAATTTGAATAATTGATCATCTTGAAGAATTCATCTGATGTCATTAAATACAGAAATTTATCGAAGGTTGAATAAGTAATAAGTGTGGCTTACTTATCAATAAAAGTTGTATATGAGAACGGCTTTTCGACAGATTTACGAATTAGCATATGCGTATTCATGTATGCGGGCGTTCATACTCCTGTGTATGTACTCGTACATATGTTTAAAACCTTAGTATTATCGTAGATGAAAACATACAAACCAAAAAAAAGGTTACCAGAGGTTTAGAGATATGAAATGGAAATCGGGGAATAATTAGGCATAAAAACTAAATCTCTTGCTCAGATTTCGGAAAATTGAAAATTCCAATATAAATAATTAAAATTACTTGAGAAAAACAGAGTTAACTAGTCTTGTGCAACTGAACTCCCTGGAAAAATAAAATCTGCACTTCTTATTAACGAACTCTGAGGTTCAGACGTGTCATGTTCTTTTAACGTTGGTTCCAGTTTGCGAATTGAAATTCGGTTGGCAATTTGCTAACCAAATGAGCTGCTGTACGCTATTACTTGAAGATTAATCTTATGCATTGGATGGTCATTTGTTTGAACTTGTTCCTTTACAGCACTATAGGGCGGGTAATTTTCATTATTCTCACTACATCAGTTAGACTGAGACTCACTAGCCACAACGAAGGCGATCTCTAGGAAGCGAAGAGGAAATGTCATTCAGTTTGGACTTTAGAAAACAGGGAATCTATGCATAAGGTGTGTTCCCACACGTGATACCCTGCTCGTAAAAACAACGAATTCAGAAGAAAGAGGAAGAAAAGACAAATATGAGATAGCGTTAAAAGCCGTTAAAATTGAAAGAAATAATGTGGACACGAATGATTTATGTTCCTCATGCCTATCTATAGCTGAGGTAACTTACCACTCTCCCCTGGCGGCGCCAGTCGCCATAGCACAGGATATACAAACCGAACTTTAACCTGAACCAATTGCCTACTGGCTTACAGTTCACCTCATGGATCAGGCGGAAACACCAAAATGCTCAGTGATCCATCACTCAAAATAAAATTTCCTAACACAAATTATTTCGAAAAATAACTTTTTTCTAATTTTAGGTAATGCATATCGGCAATATTAACAACCAACTTAATAAATTCGTTCAGGCCCTCACTGACACACGGACTACAAGATATAATTCCTTCTTTGGAACAGAGGAGTCTGCCATGTTATTATTCAACGCGCCATTAATCTTCTTATAGAAGCATTGCGTACAAAGTTCCGAGGAAAAACATTTGACTTCAAATTCCCTTTAAAACATCTAGTTTTTGAGCTAAAATTCGAGCATATTTTGCGTTCCCTGGAAAATATCTGAATAAACTTGTTTGGTCCAAGTGAGCTTGAAAACTTCGTACCGTGACTCGTGAAAGTTGGTTTCCAATACACGCCAGTTGAAGAAAAAGTGTTCTCGCTTTCTTACTTCAATCTCTAAAGAAGGTTCACTATTATGCATCTCGACTTTATGAGAGAAAAATATTGTGCAGATGTTTCGAGTTCAGGTAAAGGAGGAATAATGGAACATGGGACTCAGGTTTGACCTCTTAAATTGTGTCTTCATCGAGACGATGATTTTAAACTCGTTTAAAGTCTGATGAAAAATTAGTTAATTACTTAGTTTTGTGAAACGATAAAATATGTTTTCAATTGTTGGAGAAATGCAGCCTCCGATGGGTGTATCGTCTGCTACTTCTACATTCTTCAACTGAAAATGAAAATGTTGTTCAGTTTCAATTACAAAAGAAGGATTTTTAAAATTTCTTCAAATGCAGGCATGAAATAAATATGAATCTCTAAGCCAGATCAGATTATGTCGATCGACAGTCTCAGGTACTGTATAAGAATATTTGTAAGCGATGAAGCTACACAAAATTGACCGTAAACCTGTCACCATTGCTTATCAAACTCATTTTGCTACTAAATAAAAGTGAACCCGCAGCAGTATATTCACTTCCAGTATAGGGTGAGAACAAGTTAATCGGAAATTTAATTAATGCTTGCGGTCTCTGAATGTGGATCATCATCTATATTTTTTATTAGATGAAAACAAATTCGGAATATGAATATGCAAACAGCAAAACATCGTCATTCTAAATTTTTAACTATAGTTTGAAAATATGCATAATATAACACAGTCGGAAACTCGCACAATAAATTAAAAAAATTCATGTTCAACTGCTTTCGCCCATGACTTAAATCTGTGTACTGTTTAGGATTATTTTACATTCGGTAATAAAATGAGTGGGAGACGAAACAATGCATATTTTATGGCAAATTTTGACGTAACTACATTGTTCAATGAGTATTTACATACCTGAAATTATCGATATTATCTCATCTAGGTTGTTCATTAAGGATTCCGACTCTTCAGCGCCTCCCACCGCCTGTGAGAGGATGTCGAGCTGCACGGGGGCTCCCTTATTCCCGCGGTTTGGGTCGCTTGCTAGCGGCAGCCTGAGCTGCTCAGCCACCGCTCGTGGCTCAAACAAAGCGTCCCAACTGACCCCTGTCGTACCACGGGATCACGCTCGATAGGCCGTTTGATTAATGCCGCTGTGCGGCACACAAGGGCACTAATCAAACTAGGGTTTATTGAAAGATAAACCCTACTGGAAATCCATACTGGAAATCCATAGTGGAAATCCATAAGAAAATAGCGGGGACTAAACGCGAAAACATCATCAGAAATAGTGATATGAGTATCACTTATGAGCAGGATATCACTTTTTTTGTAAAAGTTCCGAACAGCATTACGCAAGCCGTCCCAATTAAACCTGTTAAAGGCATTTTACTTAATTTATCAAGCGAATGCGTTCCTCTTTACCCCAGAAAAATATCACAAACATTGAGTGAGGCGGGCACGGGTTAACACTGTTACAACTTGTCCAGTAACCAGTTTACAGTCGGAAACACGATGGTCAGACGAATAAAGCGGAGGAGCTACAGCAATCTACAAAGCATCAGGCACATCCGTCAACACATCATCGAATCAATTGCCCGCAATGTACATTGGAAACTGAACCAGCTGAGAGAACCTGGACAGGTAGTTGAAATCAAATACATCATACTCAATTAGGTCAGTTGGAGACACCGACTCCAACCCTTCAATACGGTGAGTGGTTGAACCACCAACAAAAACGAAAGCATTCTTAGAGTCCTTGGACTGGATGCGATCCCCGAACTCGACGAGACAGTCGGAAAATGAGCTATCATCACTTCGGTTGCGGTACAAAGATACAAAGAAAAGACCAAATAAATGCAGAACATATAAAAATTGCTCAAAGTACCACAAATTCTTATGAGTATGATCTTATGACAAACACATGCCATTTGCCTGTGCCATAAACGCCCGGCAGCCATCTCTGAAGAATAGAGGCAACCTTTTTGCATCAGGAAAGGAATCGTTTAGCTTAGGTCCGGCGAATCCCGAACTCGAAGCTCGGCTGGCTGACGACGATCCGGTGCCAAATTCTACGGAGAGACCAAAACATCAAAACCAGACACTGTAATGGTAAGCTAATTCAGGTTAGCATGGAGGCCCGAATGTTTGAGTATAAAACAGCGCCACTTAGGCCACCAAGAGGAACCGGACGTAAACGAACCAGAGGGGAAATTGGCGTAAGCAATGAGGGAGGAAAAATTCACGAAATGTGATCTACGAGATGAGAATGAGGAAAAGAGGCTATAAATTCCACTGTTACATGGCTATGGATCGAGAAAGAAAACATTTGTTCTGGACAATTCAAGATAAGGAGGTAGAAGAGAAAACACAGTAAGAGGGGAATTACAAAAATTCAATTAGCAAAAATTATGAAATTAATAGAATTATTTTTAAATGTAAAAATACTGAATACAAGATGTTGGAAAAACTCTCCGAGTTCAAAATTGGACTTTAAATTTTTCATCTACCCAGTTTTTATTTATCTAGCAAAATAAGTGTGAAATTTGAGTCGAGGCGGATGTAGTATCAGCGCAACTCGAAATCGAGCTAGAGAGACAGGCAGTGAAGTCGAAGAGACATTCAAGGCAGGGCTACAGGCAGACGCCCTAGCAGGTATACAAGGCGGCCCAGAAGTAACTGACCCTTTTAATATGCTAATAAAAAGAAAACTATGAACGCTAGAAAGTTGAAACTTGTTTTATTTGTAAAAACAACATTTTTATAGTTTATTATATGGTCTCCCATATTCTCAGCTAGCGTATAAACGGAAGAAATTTAGCTTCATTTCATAACCTCAAATTTTCATAATGGTTCGCTACAACAAAGAAGAAAGAATCAGAATTCTGCAATCCTACATTATGACGACGTCAAAAACAAAAGTGTAACGTGAGTACAGAATTCATTTTCAAACAAGGATCAGTCCTTTTACAAACAAAATTACACAAGAAGAGAATAACACTGGTAAGAGATTGCTTTCCAAATCATTTAATTTCATGATTTGGAAACATCCAGTGGCCCCCTCGTTCTCTAGATTTGACCCCATGCAACTTCTTCTTGTGGGGCTACCTCAAGTCACGAGTTTATGGAACAAATCCAACAAATGTGTCGCAAATCCAGCCTTGCTCCTTACTAAAGTCCCGTGCAAGAGAGCCCATATCTTGCATAATTAGGGACTAGGTCTGCTTTTATAACAAACTGGCCTAAAAAGTAAGATCGCTGACTATTTATGACAAGCGGGGCAATGGTGGGAGTGCTTCACTTTCCTGGCGAGCTTAATAACCTTGGACATGAATAAAATGTTCGTTTGTCTTTACGAGCGAATCCGAAGCCTCAGCTACNTGCCCCGTTCAGGGTGTCAGCTAAAGACTATGTTTCCTGTGCCAGTTAGTTCTGGAAGTTTCTCGCCGAAAAAACGGGTTGGCGAGACAAATTTACAAATCTTAAAAACAACATTTCTTCTGAAATAGCTCAACTCTCGCCAGATACACCATAAGGAGCGTTATGAAAGCAGCAAGGAAAAGAGCCCTAATTTTTCAAAACAACCGTGGCTGCCATTTAAAGGATATCATATTCAAAACATAATGTTAATAAACTATAAAATTGTTATTCTTTCCAATAAAACAAATATCAACTTTCTAGCGTTCACAATTTTCTTTTTATTAGCAAACTAAAAGGGTCAGTTACTTCTGGGCCACCCGGTGTATATGTACATATATACATACTATTTACTTATAGATGTTCATCTGTAAATCTATGTATAGTTAGAGAAACTGCACTGCCTTTCTCACCACCGAAATATACAGGGCGGTTATTTGATTTGTATACCTTTTCAAAATTGCGAGAACCTTAGTCACAGACAGGACAGGGAAATAAAACTGGTACAATTGGAAATAAGAGTTAATTTTTCACTTTTGTTTTACTTTGCTGGACCTACGATTCAAAATGCCTCAGCCAGTCTTTCTCAGTCTTTCAGCACTTTCCGCTGTGGGATCAGAAACTTTCTTCCAGATCTTCCTTTATTAATGTTTCTCACAATAAACTGAGATTGCCACTTTTGGAACTTCCTCTGAATCGTTATTTCGTTAGGTTTGATTCGGTATTCCAAGAAGAATTTGCTGTGAGCCCCGACGATGAATCCAATTTTCGTCATTTCTTCGATGATGAACTTGCGATGTTGAAGAGTCAGTGCTGACTCTTGGTGATTTGCTGATTACAATAATCTCCTCTCCCGCACCCTTGATGTTTATGCTTACGAGTGCACTCGACCAGTCAAAAATGTAGAACAATGTTCACAAATCACATGACACACGTTCCTATTTCCCAACAATACACGTGATACTCATTCCGACTCCAAATCTGACAGATTAATACACCGAAAATTGTGGAGTTGATGAAGCTTGTATCACAGATACGCTCATCACACACTGTCTGCTGATGGGTGTGACGGACGGACGCGGCTCTTACAGATTTGAAGGTTGCACCAGATCCGTTGGAAAATATGGAATTCTGTCCTTTCCTGAAAATATTGAATGTTCTATGTTATAGTCTCCTATATCATTTATTTTAAACTTGTTAGCATTTTAAAAGATATAAATTTTTAGCAACCAACCTGTATATATTGCTAAACATATATATAAAAATACAAAATATTTATAAATAAGTTTAATTAAATAAATATTTGTACAAGCAATGTGGGATAGTGGGGAAATGTAGAACTTTCAAAAAGTGAACTTCTTAATGTCAAAGTTTTCTGGTTTGAAAGTGATGAAGAGGTGGTTTTGTTGCTGTAGAAGTACAGCAGAACGATTCCACGGTTTTTGTTGGTTTCCCAATACTGATTTAATTCACCGATATTTTGCCTCAATTGATTTCTGAAGTTAGGAGAGATCATTCTTGGTGTTTCTAGGATTTTCTCAGATCAGTGAGAATGCAGGTGCGTCAGATCAAATAATTTTGGCTCCGGGTTGACCTTTCTTCGGGAAACTCAATAAAACTGCCTCCCCTTTTGTTGTTTTTCCAGTTCGAACGCCTTCAAAGCGAAACTTTGTGCGAGAAATTTTGTGCCCATCCGATCATCCAGGTTCTTGGAATTTGAATTTTTCTCCCAAAATATTAAAAACTCTGAAACTATATTACTCACAGGTCACGCAGATGAAAATTAAATAATTTTTTTCTTCAAATCTATGCTCAAAATTGTAGAAAGTAAATATGCGTGTGGAAGCCTGATGCATTTGTGCAAGATTGCTCTTTAGGTAGTAACTATTATAAAAACTGAGAGTTACGCAGCCTTGTGTCGAATTTGTGTTTCTATGCACAGTGTTCAATGTGTCGATGGCATTGATTTTTTCTGTTACTAATAAGTGGCTTCTTATGTTTGGAGCGTGCAAACAGCGAACCCTGCAAAACGTACGGAAAAAAGAAAAAAGTTGCAATATTTCTTTCATCATTACCTTTGGCACCTATTACTGTTCGAGGCCGACTTGTTTCAGCTTGGCTAATATGCTTAAAATTTTTTTGGCTGTGAATGTGAACTTCAGAGCCAAATATTGAACAGTTATATTTCAGCGCATTTTGGTAAATTTTCTCGCATATTTCAACAGGATATTTCGAGCTCCAACTCCACTGCGCTGTCTCTCCATGCAACTCCACTGCGCTGTCTCTCCATGCAACTCCACTGCGCTGTCTCTCCATGCAACTC
>JACJUY010003717.1:62706-76542 GCA_014220935.1 Platorchestia sp. MABIK | reverse complement strand
ACCCCCGTGTTGTCCATATCCTGCCGAATACGGTTGTACCTCAGGCACTCGCTTCGGGCTATCCTGTCACGAAAAAGATATCTCAAAGTCTGCCCGAAGCGTGTTGCAGCCTGGGGGAGAACACCACACAATAGCCTGAACTAGTCGATGAATCTCCCATAGCTGAACGCGGAAGTAAGTTGCCGTAATGAAAAAACGTCCTTCTCATTGGCAAAATTTACGCATCATTGTTACACCTCTAAAAAGTTATTGTTGTTGCAGACAGTAAACTTCAAGTGTGATTGTCTCGTATTCTCCAGCTGGAAGGATCTCTGTCTTGCTTCACTAGCTAACACGTCGCTTGACAGCATCATCAGTATGAGTTTCCAAACATCTTGATCTTATCTACAACACTGATGCTCTGGAGGAAAAATAGGATTTTCTTATAAGTTCAGGATTTCCTAGTACATTATATTACTAACAAATTGAATTCCTAAAAACATGAATGTGTAAAAGACTATTTCTTTTCTATTTTAATTTGTCACTATTATGATATTCTCGCTCGTTATTCGAACGTGTTCATGCAAGAGTTTTTGATTTTTGACGCATATTGATAATTTCAAGAGATTCTCCTTTCATAGGCAATGTGTTTTCAGTAATATTTGCTGTCTCTAGTTTCTTATATTGGCATCAATAACAAACGTCTCGATGTGCCGGTCGCTCCTTCGAATTTTCCTTTTCGTTCATTTTTGTCCATGGGTTGTCGTAGATACCCGAAGGAAAACAGGTAATATCTTTCACTGCGTTTAGGAATTTTCAAATTTGTACAATTTTATGATGGAAAAAATTGCCCTCTAACTGGAATAGACAAAGAAATGCGTGCCGTATTAATTTTAACAATTCACCATTTTACTTCTAAAATGAAAACATTAGTCTAATTTCTTATGGGCAAACGGTCGATATTTAAGGGTGAATCAAAGTATCTCACAAATTATTAATATAATTCAAATCTTTTAAGCAAAAAAATTTATCATTTGGATCGTTAACCAAGGAAAGAACTTAAAAAATTCCGTAAATTGGTTCCGGTAAAATCTTTTGCTAGACGCCTGAGAACTGGATTGTTTAATGCCTCTCGGACTTCAAAAACTTACTAATGCCTATCCACTGGACCCATTCACTACTGACTGGTATGTGACCATTTACAAATGAAATAGCGGTTGTGAGCATTGTGCATCGCAGTATGTGGGCTCATCCCACTGAATATTTTTTGTGAGGGTGATCGTAAAACGTGCATGTTGAAGACATTGCACAGGATTCTGCTTTGGCCGTCTCTTTACTCTGATATAAGGCGGTTTGTCCAAGTTTTCTATGGAAGTAAAATATTAGGATTGATAAATTTTAAAAGCTGAACTCGAATGTAAATTTAGAATAATTTGTTCTTTCCTATATTAGAATCACCCATTTCATCTCATTTCTTGAATTAAGGCCCTCGCTCACTGATATTCCAAGTATATCTACGCCCTAAGAATACATAGAACATCGTTCAACTTTTATTTATTTTAATTCATTCATTGTTGCGTGAGACACAACTGGAAGCATTTATCGATCTCCTAAAATTTTTGAGACAAAGCTCGGCTCTCCTTAGATAATTCATGTGTGTCCAAATTATTTTTTACATTACGCAGTCGTGCTCCGCCTATGATGCAGAGGCGACCAAGACATCTCTGGCCAATACAAAAGTAATTGGTAACAAGTCTGAAAATTAGGCGTCCATTGAACGATCTCACCTGCTTCTCCGAAGAATTCGTTTTAATAAATTTTCAAACACTCAAGTGTTCAACATTTAAGCTTAATAACCTTTCAAATTTAATTCATATTATCATCAATATATTATTTTTGAATTTTTGTATTTCTTGTTGCACTCACGGGACACAGTATCTCATTATTGTCGACACACTGCTGTTTTTGCTGCCTTTATGTTAGCTCTCAGAATCAGCAGGGCGTTGAAGTATTCAGCTTATTTTTTTGTCAGGCCTCCATTTCCAATCTCTAAACCAGACACTCTCTATGATTACCTCTTCCTCACTGTCTTTACTTCATAGAAAAAAATTCTTACGGCTTCGTTAATATTCTTTGCCTCTTACCAGCCTTGCCTTTTACTAGAAAACTTTTTTATATCACGTAAAATGATTATTTTTTTTTATTATTTATGTGCTACCATATAAAAGTCAAAAATTTAAAAACTAAATGAACTGTGATCTTAAATTGCTTCTTGTCATTTTTAACAATCTCTTTTTCATGACATAATTATGAATTCTGTATCTTTTTTGCGTATCACTGTTTTTTCGTCCTCTTTACATCATCCTTTCTCTTCATCATCACTTCCTGCACTCAAATTTTCATTCTGTGTTCTTGGTTTCAGTAACTTAAAGTTTTGATCTTGTCAGAAAAAGATCTGACAATCTCCCTTTTCTACACTTAATCGAGTACACTTACAATGACTAACCATTTTCTTCCAAAAAATGGAGCTACGTAGTGGTATAAATTTTACTGGTATTACGACGAAACTTCAACTGAAACTAGGATCCGAGCAGATAGCAGCTAGCTTGTTAAAGTAGAGCACTAATGGAAAGAATAAATGACGAGTACTTTAACAGGAAAGTGTTTATTTTTCTGTAATAAGGGCAATTGAAAATAAGTTCGAGTCCAAGTGATAGCAGTGTGTCTCTCAGATGTTAACTGTAGAATTTGCTCCACAGAACAAGGGCAAGCGACTGCAGGAGGGGGCGTACATCAACAGGTCCCTGCTGGCGCTGGGCAACTGCATCAACGCTCTCGCCGAGGGCAAGGCCAAATACGTCAACTTTAGGGACTCCAAACTGACCAGACTCCTCAAGGCGGGTTGTCATCTCGCTGTCCTTTAGAGAGCGTGACATTAATATGTGAACCACGTTCACTGCTAGCCAACTAAAGCTAACATTTGCAATACATTACGCATTTTTTAAGAAATGTTGATTGGGATATACTGCGTGAAAAGTGTTTACGGTGTGACCACTCCATTGGCATTATAGGTTTTAAATTTATACGGGGTTCTTGTTGATTTTGTGAATATTTCGAGAGTAATAGCTACATTTTTCACTCTCTTCTACATGGTAGACATTTTATGTGGAAAACTAACGTATTTGAGTATGTGAAATTGAAAAATTTAGAGGTAAAAGTCAATAATTACTTAGCTTAAAGCGATCACATCATTTGAAATATTTATTTTATGAAAAGTAAGAAAATTGTATTGAGATGAATTTTCAAAATATTGTTCGAAATGCTAATTTTTAAATTATTTCAGTACCTCTTTGTTTCTTCTTTGTGTACCCTACTCTTTGTTTCCGAAGAGTCGGAAAGGTGACTTATTTCTTCAGTCTGACGTATAACCAATAATTTGTTTTCTAAAATGCTTTTTTATGAATGAGACACGAAGGTTTTATCTTCTCAGAATTGTGCCAGAGCATCAAACAGTAGAGAATGATGGGTTTAGTGTTCCAAATGCACAATTAAATTGATTCTCATTCTTAGATTTCCCTCAAAAGAATTAATAGACTTCGAATAATATTCAACAGTTTCAGTTTTCATTTGCATTTACACTCCATGTAAAAAAGTTAAACTTCTAGAATTGAAAGCATCAATTCATCGCTTTGTTAAATTCTAAAATGGTATTGCCGCGGAACTTGTGCTTCGTGGATGTCCCTGTGGAGTAATTAATTTTATTTTCATGGTACCTTTTACGTGGAGTCACTCGTTCAGCGATTTACCGACTTAATATACCACATTGAGGACAATCTAATGTGCGATCTCTCAGTCTATTTTATTCTTTTGTATTTATTTATTCATATTGATAATAATACTTTCGACAGGCATTATGATGGCAAAGTTTAAAAAAAAATTAGCTCGTAGGAAATCCAGGGCTATTTATAACTTGAAGGTCTATTTACACTGTTGGTTTTAATGCATGTAAATTTAGAAAATAGTTCCATTAAAATACATTATTGGAAACCCAAGGCCACGTGGCGTTTATCAGCGCTCAGCTGAGCTAAATACCTAATTTGACTGTCCTACATCATTCTATTCCGTATTCTATTTCTGCGATTAGAAAGTACCTGTTCTTACAAAAAAAAGTGTCTGACATGTCGTTTCGGTGAATTCCTGCTCCAGCACAATCAATCCCGTCTGTATTTCCTTTTCGGTTTTTCTTGTAAGAAATGACCTGTGTTGCCCTTCCGAGTACTTCTGGACCTAATGTACACCGGACTTATTGAAGCTTTATACAATACGAGAGACTTGTGATCATTTTACCTTCTGGTTGCATGTTACTTTCAAGGCACATGTGCACGATTGAAAGGTTAATAACTAAGTATTGCTAAAATGAAACGTGAATTCACGTAGTGTTATAGATTGGTTAATGGCTCCTTATTTCTCAACTATAATGAAACGTCTCAATGCACAGGATGCGCTCGCCGGTAACTGCAGAACTGTGATGATTGCGCACGTGTCTCCCTCGCACAAGCACCGAGAGGAGACCCGAAATACTCTCATCTACGCCGACAAGGCCAAGAATATCATGAATAAGGTAGCCTGCTATTTCCTTTTAATATTTCACTTCCGAATAACACTTATTGATCTTAGTTGCTATTTTGTGTACGTGCTCCGTAAATATTACGCTTGAGAGGCAAAGAATGCTCAAAAATGATTTGTTTTATTTTACGATTTCTCTATTTCTATACGGTAATTAGCTCTCGAAATCGTGTAGTATGTGTTCACTGTGTTCACCTTCACGTTTGTCATGAGACTACGGCCAACATTAAAATTGAATAATTATGAAAGATAGAAAAAGTTTTGTGTGATAAAATGTAAATTATCATGTCACACGCAAATACCTATTTTGCATTTAGTGTCATCTTCATTCGCATAGGTTAGTGAAAATTTGTAGCTTTGGGCATTATTCTGCACGTCAAGGAGCGTACATTAAGAGTTAAGTCATGTTTCGAATGTAACCTGAATACTCAATGATTACAGTGAAACTTGAGGTATCGAGTTGTGATTAGTAGTTTTTCACCTGAGCTGGTAGCGAGTCTGAAGGTTTCTTACAGTCAGCTCAAGAAAACTTTACACTTTTCTAATGTTCAAACAATTTATCTATGCATGCGACAGACACGACGCACCGTGATGGATGTGTCATACCACGTGTCGCAATACCAAGCCATCATCACGGAGCTCAAGGGAGAAATCAAACGCCTGAATTCTAAGCTCGGAAAGGACGGTGATATGACCCATTCGGCGTCGCCTAACTCTGAAAAAACACGTGAACTGAAAAAGAATTTGATTAGTATGTTCCGAGAGCAAATGGACCTGAGGAATAAGCTCATGGAAATTGACAATAATGTTTTAGCTTTGTCCATGGAGTTCGAAAGGCAGAATCAGGTGGTGCAAGAATGGGAGGCCGAAAGACTCAGAAGAACGAAGAAACCCGCCAGTAAATCTTCCAATGGCGAAATTACCATTGACATGGAAAAGGAAAGAGGTTTGTTGAACTCGCATGTTTTGCATTATCTGGAGAGACGAACCGAGAGATTTGTAGCTCGCTCCTGTGGTTTAATTTTTTTTATTGCTTACTCCTCTGGACAATGAGTGACCAAATTCTTAGGAAATACGAGGTGGTCTGTGTTTTTGTGAAAAGTGTGCACAAATAAGAGTTTTCTCAAGTGATTTTTTGAGCGTATAATTACGAACGGGTTTGGATCAGTAGCGGAAATTAAGAAACAATATGTTTATATGCAGCATATTCAGGCTGCTGTTCTGTTCTCCGTAGTCCTACTCTCCTCAGTCCAAGTCGCGGTAATTCACAAATCAGAGTTCACTTTCTGTACCCGCTTTCTGTGTGAAATTTTTTCATTGCTTCTAATTACAGTTACTGCTCTCTCTTTCCTCAAGTCCACTTCTAGCACGTACATTTTTCGATAATTTTTTTGGGCAGTTTTTTAAATTTTCGAGTGTTCCCCCAGCCTTCGTTCTTGTGGAGAAGGTAATTTTTTTCGGTGTTTCAGTATGTGGAAGAATTTTCTCCTGTCTGTGCTTTCATTATAAACTTAGATTAACATACTTTTTCCACAGTTCGTTCTGATGGACATGTGATTGCGCGTGCTTAAAGTCTTCTCACCCCTTCCCACAATAACTGCGCAAAAAAGCGCTTATTGTTCTGTACACTCATGAGCTGTGAGCCCTAAACTGTTGGAAGACTGGAAGAGGTTTATGGATTTCCCTATTTTTTATTGGAAGAACGAACTAATTAATTACCTTTATGCCCTGTAGATGACGATGATTCGGAAGACGAGCCAGACGAGGTGTCCCAGGCATGGGAAGACCTTGTGTACCTGCAGAAGGAGCAGCAGCGGTACACTGACATGAGGGAAAAGGTGGAACAAGAGATGATGACGTCCAAGTCTAAGGGACAGCAGCTCGAAGAGGTATGACTCCATGCCTTAGTCCCGTAAACCTTTTATCTGCACATTTAAGTCATCAAAGCTGAAGTTTTAAAAATATATGTTTGCCCAACGTACCGACAAATAATCAGAATGAGTAAAGCTGGGTTCAAGGATAAATAGATTAATAACCGCATTTTCGAAGTCCACGAAGGAAGATAAATCAATATCTGTGAAAAGTACTGTACGTCCGCTTAATGTTTCTGTCCCGTCATCCTGTACCACTTCGAGTGCTATTTTTTTAGAATTTCTTTCTAGACGCGGGAAATTCCTTGAAGTATAATGAACTTTTCATGTGCGGTTTGTAGATTGCATTACAAAAAGATTTGTAGATTTTTAAAAATTGTATTGAACAAGAGCAATTTAGAGATTCGGGAACAAGTGAACTAATTTTGTCTCTGAAAACTCAAAAGTATACAAGGATTATTGTAAAACAAAGATTATTAAGCTCATATCTTCAAGTAATGTCAGCAATGCGCACATTTAACGACGATTGTACGTCACCATATCAGAAGTACCGAGCACAGTGTGCGAGAATCTAAATTGCCTTGCTCTTCGTGAGATACTCGTTCCTAGCCACGAAAGGTGCCGTAAGTGATTGGTTTTCGATTATTGTGATTTTCCGAGTGATTTTATTTGACAATCTTTTGATGATAAAGTATTAGCCCTGTAGAAAAGAAAAACATGGATGAAAACGGTTTTACGTACACACAGAAACTCAAAAAAAGTGAATGTTTTCGCAAGTATTAATTGAATTGAAAAATGTTTTTTATTCGGAAGTTATTCCACATTTTGCCCTCCGACTCGTCAAAAATAAGCCCTTTGATTTCATACCACCACATACCGCTTGAGAACGATTGATTCCTTATTGAAAAACATCGAGGGAGCTTTCTATCTATTTTGGACAGAATTTTACATTCCTATACATGTAAAAAAATTTCATCAAATTTTTGTTTAATGTAATTTTCGTAGTCCATGAGGGTGAAGGGAGTAAGCTCTCGAAAGAGTGATGGGAGCTTGCTTCTTAAGGGGACGGTTCAATAATTGAAAAAAAACTCCAAAAAATTAGGATGGGCAAATTATTTGATAAAACCAATTTATGGTACAAAATTATCAAACATTAAAAATTAAAATCGTATGAGAGTATTAACTTAAAAAAGATTAAAAAATATCTAAAAGAGGGAGTATTCTCCTACATTTTGTTTGAGAGAACAGAGGAAATTTTCTACCGGGGATTTTCAAACAGGTCCAATGTTCAAATTGTTTAGCTATAATTGTAGTTGGCACTGAAGTCACCGCTGATGATAGCGCAAATGAACACAACGTTAAAAGTACGAAGAAAAATTGTGTACTGATATTTTTGAAAGTTAAAAATGTTAAATGTCTAAATTTAAATTTTAAATGCAGGATTTTCAACGAGTAAATTAATCCATATTTTAAAGAAAAATATATTAGCAAATAAAGTTACAAATTGATGATCAGCGAAAAAACATATTTTCATGAGGGAAGCCGAATGAGTTATCTTCTATTGACATTCCACTTTGAAAAACACACCATCATATATGTGATCAATTTGCAGGAATCTGTGAGATATTTTCCCTTCAAAAATGACCATATTTTAATTCATGGACAATAGATCTTTTAGAATATCGACCAGCATGAATTTGCCGCACTTGTAATACTTGTGCAAAGTTCTTACTGCTTTTTCTGGAAGTGCTTTGATCAAAGCCCCGATGCTGGGCGATCATTAAGGCCGCCGTCACACGGAGACCAAATGGTAACGTTTCATCATAATCATCTACAGTCAGCGGCACTACTCGGTCAGTCTAGCGCCACGAAACCGGCAGATTTCAGCCTTAGTTTGGGACCAGTTTGGTCACACTAAGGTTGAAATCTGATTGTTTCGTGACCCTATACAGACCGAGTAGTGCTGCTGACTGTAGACGATTATGATGAAACGTTACCATTTGGTCTCCACGGCGGCCTAAAACGTGTAGCCGCCTGTGAGTGACGCTGTTTCTGCCTCCATGCTGAGGCCAGCTGCGCGCTAAAAACAGGGTGCTGGGGCGCGCTCTGCTGCACTGGCTCAGCGTGCTCTGGAGCGCTCATGACGAGGTACCTGGCGCTTCTTCCAATTCCCTCTCGCTTAATTTAATTGCTACCATCGAACGTAGCTAGAGAGCTTTTTAAATTCTCGGTTATTTGTTTTTCATACATCTTAGCTGTTGGCTGCTACTGCATTCGCTTTGAATTTATTCGTGTCAAAATGTTACGAAGAACAACGAAGACTTTCCCAATTCGCATAAGACAGTACAGTACATGCATTTCAACAGCCTATCGCTATAACCTGCATTTGGCCCTCTGCAGCTTGTGCGGATTATCACACTTGTTAAATGATTCCTGCAGATTCTATTATGTACACCCTCTCTACAGGCACTGTACATTGTTCTTACAGTTATGAAATTATAGACGTTGAACACCAGCCCTGATGTTCCGTGAAGGTGCTATCGATGCCTGAATTTGTCACCTGTACAGCCAGATGTTTTTCTCGTAATTCAGCTACAAATAATATTATTTTAAAGATATGTTCGTTATTTCTCTGCATCCCTCCAGTTCCAATCACTTTGCTAATATTAAAGCTTAGTTTGAGCACTCATCTTCTGAGCTGAAACGCAGCAAAGGAACATGTACGTTAGTTAGTTGGAATGAAGGAATGGTATTAAAATTTCTATTCTGTATTCCTGTTGCGTGTTGCAGAGGTTCTCCATTTATCGACCACGCTTTCAAAATATTTTGGTCAAAGGTGTTAAATTTTTTTGTTATTTTCTAGACTGTTTTTTTTTTTTTGCATGAGTGAAAGCTTTCTTTGGCTTATTTCTTTTTCCAAGAATCTTTAGGTTTTTTTCGTGTGTTGGGATATAAAATCGTTGCTGTACATTACATTCAGAGCTTTGAATGCCTTCAGTAATGAAGAGCCCTCACAGCTTGATTATGCCTCATTTAAACATACTCAATAGAGTAGATGAGGAAGGCTGTAATTTTTATTAGTGTATACAGGGTGTCCGACACTTTTGTGGCCAAACTTTAACATAAGGTAGCGATCGTCGAAATGAACACTTTTTATTCTATTAAGGTATGGTCTAAAATGCTTAGTTAAAGAGTTACAAGGACTTGAAGTTGGACAGTTATTAAAAATAATTCGTACACTCTCTTGCGGAGACGAATCCAAGGCGGTAAACTGCGGCACATCAATGGCAAGGATACGAAATGAGAAGTTAGGCAAGTATGTGAATCATTTATTATTATTAATTAACATTAACTTTTTTATGTTGTGATAAGGAAAAAGCATTTTCGACAGTAATTATTATGAGCACAAAAAACGAAACCGTAAACTAGGTTACATGTTTGCAAAAATTGTTCAAAATGCCGCCCATTTGTTTCGATGCAGGCGTTCAAACGCCTCTCCAATGATTGGCGGACGCGAGCAAAGACACCAGGAGTTCCACGAATCCTTTCCGAGGCTTCAACAATCCTACCCATCAGGTCCTCTTCGGATTGAATCGGTGTTTCACACACTAAACGTTTCATATGCCCCCAGAAAAAGTAATCTAGGGGCGTAATATCAGGAGATCTTGGTGGCCACGCGAAGGGACCGCCACGGCCTATCCAGCAATTGGGATATCGGGCATCCAATAATTGCCTAACAGCAACCGCAAAGTGTGCAGGAGCACCATCATGTTGAAAATACATTCCTCTGATGTCAGCTAAAGGTACATTTTCCAGTAGTTCTGGCAATACTTCATTAAGAAAAATGTAATTGGTACGTCCATTTAGTCTCTCTGGTAAGATGTATGGCCCAATCAGATGGTCACCAAGAATTCCTTCCTAAACATTTACGGCGAATCTAACCTGATGTCGACATTGTCTTGTAACATGTGGATTGTTGCCAGACCACATGTGCAGGTTATGGAGATTAAGTATTCCTTCTCGAGTAGATGACGCTTCGTCTGTGAATAAGACTCATGATGGGAAACGAGGTTGTTGATCTGTTTTCTGTTGAAACCACTTTCAAATTCAACACGACGTTCGAAATCTTCACCGTGCAATTCCTGCACACGCTGAAAGTGAAATGGATGTTGACCACTTTTATGTAGTACTTGCCACACAGTAGTTTTGCTTAAATGCAAAGCACGTGCACAAGAACGAGTGCTTGAAGTAGGATTGTTTCAAAAATATTCTAAGACATCTTCCACCTTGTCTGGATCTGCTACTCTCCTTTGGCGTCTTCCTTCAGGTCGTGGTCTGTGAAATGATCCGTATTCACGTAATCTCCGGTGTATGGCTGTGAATGTTTGACGTGATGGAACATGTCTGTTTGGATGCCTTTCTGCGTAAATTCGAACAGCCTCCCTAGAATTTCCATTTGCTGCACCATACACTATGTACATATCCTCTAATCAGCATTGGATCCTCCCTCCATTGTCGGTGATACATTTGCAGACGAAGAAGTACTAACAGTAAACAAACTAATCTTTGTCGTTGATGTCGAGGAGCACTCAGAATATCGGATGAAAAGTAACTTCACGTATTTGTAACTTTTTAACTAAGCAGTTTAGACCATACCTTAATAGAATAAAAAGTGTTCATTTCGACGATCGCCACCTTATGTTAAAGTTTGGCAACAAAAGTTTGTAATCATTTGAAAATGAACTGTTTGAAGAACATGGCGAACAAATTTTTTTATGAAAAGTTGATTTCAAAAGGAGTCGTTAAGTGTATTTTTAAAAAAATTTTGTTGTATTAATTGGGATTGAAAGTAGAAGTCAAGGTGAGTGGGAGTATTACACAAAATGAAGAGAAATCGAACACAAGTGTAAATTATTTCTTATTTTATCTATGAGGCCACTGCAGATCACTTGTTAACAATACGCTAAAATGTGGAGACTGCAGTTATCCTGACTATATAGCGTGAGTAGCACAAACACTATATTGGACTTATTACTCCCATATTTCCTCCAAGAAACATTGGAACTGGGAAAAAAGGAAATATTGTCTCTAAGCTACCGTCTTTCCAATACTCTCTCACTTGACTCTGGGCATTGTTTTTAAAATATCGAAAAATTCCTTCCAGGAATTGCCTGATGCTATCAACAGTGATGAGCAGCGAGAACTTCTCTCTCTCCTGTGCAAGGTGAGTGTCTAAACTGCTTAGCGACTGACTCTTACTCCACTAACCACGGTAAATGCATCAATTTCTTTAAATTACATTGCAAACACTTTCTTTTTGCATTTGCTAACAGGTCGTGTACTTTAAATCTTTACCGTGGAGACATGAATGACCATTAAATTGTCAGATTTGTTTGTTGTGTAACAACTATGAAGCATTACGGAATCATGAAAATTGTTAAAATACTGAACAAAATACCTTATTTAATTTCATCATAATAATATTTCATTATTGTAAGATGCGTGGAAAAATACTGAGAAATTCAGCGTCGATAACGTCCTGACCGTCGAACACTCGAACGCTCTTTTGCAGTTTACACTTCATGAGGCTTACGGGAACCGCTCCCTTGAGATGTCTCGCAACATTTGCGTTATGTTCCAGCTCACGTATTTTTGTTACTATTTAATTTCTATTGAATCAATATTACTCTTTTCCCTTTTCATTGTGAACCGATTATATGTTAGGGGAAGTCGTCTCAAAATTCTTTTTTGTTTGTACTTCAATTCCTTCTTCACGTTCCCTGGGAACTTACCTACTCAGTAAATACTAATTACATCCCACACAGCCATTTTTAAAGTATATAACCATCTTTAATTATAAACGATATTTCATCCTAGTGGAATAGATTAATCTCCACGCATTGTATATTTGCTTCAATCTTCATTTAATAAAAAGCATCTGGAAGCCATGGAAATTTTGTGACTGACGGAACCTATTGTTTTACTAATGCTGCGAATATATTCTGTAAAAATGGGTCTATTCGTTTTTTATTGTGCACACATCTCATGAGGCTCTTGCACAAGCTGTATTTTAAATGCATCATAAGTAAAATCAAATGCTTCATAGATTATCTGCAGAGATTATTATTTATCCTTCGTCCAACATTTCAACGAGAACAAATGCACATGTCCCGAGGTTTTTATGTCTCAAGCCCTTTACACACATATTTAATGAAGACCTATTTCGCAGCAATGGAGTACGTTTTCGTTTCTCATTTTGAGGTGCATGAGCTGGAGATCCAGAAGATGGAGATGGAGAGCGAGGCGGTGCTGAAGGAGCACGAGTTACAGAGGAGAGATCTCATGATCCTTCGATACGACAGGCAGAGATCTCTCTGTGAAGAGATAATCACCAGGCAGCGTCAGATGCTAGAAGGTACTTTTTTGTGCTGACGCTCAGGATACGTCAAAATTTTTCTTCAATTCTCTCGAACCCTGTTTTAATCGAATTCTCAAGGAAGAAGAGTGTCCAGTTTCATCATATGTTACGAAGTTTTTGCAGTCCAATTCATTGTCATTGCAATTGCGCTTTCTTACAATGAATTTTTTGACAGCAGACCTCATACAGTCTGGTTGTGATCATTAAAGATTCAAGTTATTTATATTAAGAAACGAGTAGAATTATTAACAGATAATTAAGCACAATATCGATCGAAGAGGCAGCAATTTGTTCAACCACTTAAACTTTCCTTACGGTTACTGCTTGAATGTGAAATACACAACGCTCGAATTTTACCGACTGTTACTCAAGACTGTTATTATACCCAATTGAAAATCGGTGCAGTGTAACAGTAGTTCAGTGTGGTATTAATAATGCATTCATACAGACATCATTTCCATTTTTATGCCTGTATTCTTGCACAGCAGGTCACTACAAATATTCCGTCTGCTATTCCACTGATCGGAAACGTACCGCAGTGAGCGACCTTATAGTTATGACTGCCATTGGCCTATATTGCGTTTCCAGCAGTATGTCCAGCTGTAGCGTTCACATAGTTTTTACGACGCTAAATATCCAGTAGCTGCAATCGATCGTTGCTGCATTTAGAACTATTAGCGCAACGTACTTCTCAGAATCGACCAAGGGGTTCTTACCATGCCGAACTGGAGTAAACCATCGGAGACACTGCTCAGGGTTGCCATATCGGCCTTTTTAAGGCCAAATATCACAAATCTGGCTTTTTTTGAAAGCATTTGGCTACGAAATTTTTAGCGTTGGTCTTTTTCTTAAATTTGGCCTTTTTCTGGCTTTTTCAGTCATTTTCGGTTCCTGAGGCGCACAAGGCGTAAAACTGAAACGTGACAGTTGAACGCAGTGCAA
>JACJUY010003717.1:31578-54895 GCA_014220935.1 Platorchestia sp. MABIK | reverse complement strand
ATGGAGCCACACAGTGTAATGGACTTACGTAAAACCGATGGGCCTGTACGGAATGTTCTGTGAAGACTCCGTAAAGGCACGAGTATGGTACGCATGCTTGCTTACCTCAGCAGATGTTATTCTAATTATGGGTATTCAGCTCGGGGCATCATTAGTATCTTCGGTTGTTTCTTATTCTTGAAGATTTTTGGAAACTTTCTCTCGTCTGGTCACAAAACTCCTCTGCCACAAGTTATTTCCTTTCATTCTTGTAATTAGGTCCTCGATATGAAAATGCCCACTGATGAAAAATTTCGTAGATGTTACGCTGAAAATCATTAGTACGTTGCAAGCAACGCTACGATTTATTCTATTTTCACCTATGAATTATTAATCTTTTCATTTTGCTGGTGAGATAATTATATTATCAAATGGCCATTGCGATCACTCAAAGACTTTTATTGAATATGAAATCTTATAACATTGTAGTAGGACATAAGACGCTAACGTTTGGTGCACGAGGTGGATGCCATATGATTAGTATTTTTTCCAAGTTGCAATTTGTTTGACCGGTTCCCTTTGAAAGATGTTCATGCCCGTTTAAATTGAATTCGTCAACGTTGGAATGCTCGACATAGATTACTAGAGTACACAGTCTACTTATGAGTTCGCACGCAGCCTGGTGTATACCTTTAAGAGGGTTATAATTGTTGAATAATCCAGTCCTAGAGCTTCAATGTAACTCATTCACTACAGCCAAGCACATCTCAGATATTTGTCTCTGAAATTGTCTATTGTGCACCTGTGACCTTTTCATACTACGTTTTTTCCCCCCAGATTTCATAAGCGAAGCTTCACGTGCTGCTTATCGATTATCTGAATTAATGTTTTGTCTTCAGAGTCATTTTGAGAGAATTGTTTTCGGTTTTTCTTATGAAGTCCAAAGACTTATCAGCGTGTTCACTCATCTGCAAAACACTAGCCGCGGTGAATTCCCCTAAGGGTATCAAAAAACAAATTTCCTTGTATTGTATCATCAACCCGTTAGCTTGCAGACTGGTGCCAATGAATTGATTTTGAAATTTAGAGCTTTCATCACTCTTCTGAGCCTATGATTTTGTTTAAGCTCCTCTCGTTAATTGATAAATTTAATTGTTTTTAAAAATAATAAGCCTTACTAAATGTTACAGAATTTCCAAATACCTGTGAGGTAAGAGGAGATATCGTTGTTTTAAAAATTCCTTGTCGAGATCGTATTTTCAAAGGAGGGTTTCACCCTCTATGGTATATTTCTGTTCTCTTCCCCAATGTTCATCGCTTTTTTTTCTACCAAATTTTGCTTTCGATTTTTTCCGTCATGATGACCTGGGTTTATAAAGACATCAAATGAAATTCTTGGACCGAGTAATATCTCTTCTTCCAGCTTGCGTCCACTACCCCGAAAAGAGCCATTGACCTATTCAGGTAATATTTTTCATTTCAGCAACGGGCCAGAGAAGCTGTTCCGAGCGCGGCGCCACAGTTTTGGAAGCCTGCAGAGCCTCAAGAGCCCGTCAAGGTGTGTGCCTCTCATGCATTTTTCTCACTATTTAATGAATTAGAGCACTCTGCTGTTATGTAGATGCACGTCATCACTTCATCCTCCATTTTTATCTCTCCATTCAGCACCACAAATGCACTCAGAATAACTTGGGCAGGTTTTCAATAAATTACGGATCATGTCATTTAGCTATTGCTAAGCGTGATAGTAGAACATCAACTACGTGGCAATGAAGAAGCTAGGGTATAGAATATGCGTACAAACCTCATGATTCTCAACTTAATCGCTCGATTATGACGTTATCAGAATATGAGGAATAATAAAGAGTGCGTTCAATATTATTGTCGCACTGCCTGCACAGGATCTGATTAATGCTGATACGGAAACAAAATTTATTCGGAGAATGAATTTGAAATTCTTCCATCTGCTGCAGTTTACGTAATGTGCTGAATTCCCACTACAAAAATTTTATTAAATTTTATTGCAGTATTCATGTTCATAATAATTCATAGTGCCGTTTTAAATGATATCATAGACACCACTCAAATGGTTAAAAAAGACTGGCATTCACTCACTTATGTTTACAAGCCAAAAAAATATTCCGGCTATGTAAATTGAGTCTACTGTTCAAGAAAATTCAACTTATCGCAAGGAAAAACATTTTTTGCAAAAACTTCTTGGCCAATCATTTCACTTAATACTACCCTTGGTATGTTTGTTTATTAATACATTTGTTAGGTGTCCGCTTCTTCCTTCTTTGTCACGCTCAAAAGGATGCTTAACGACCGTATCTGTGATACGAGTTTCACCAGTGCACATATGTACAAGACTATTTTTACTGCGGCCACTATACTAGGATGGATTTATTTGTTTCTCATCCACATCTCGAAAATGTATTCAAGAAATATATTGAATCCCGTCAATTTTGACGGGCCGTGTTCACCAGTAAATAATAATACACAGTTGTTGCTTGGTTGGTTGGTCCGTCTCTCTGTCACCCTCTTAACTAGTTTCGCTAGTGCACAAGTACAAGAATATGTTTTAGCAAGAACATGTTTGTTGGTCATCCATATTTGGATGATTTATTTAAAATATTTGAATATCGAATTCCGTAATTTTAGGTCAGAAAAATAAATCTAAGCCATTTGCAATTTGCGCCTTAAGTATTTATGAGAAACAAAGTATCGAAATGATTAAATATTTAAAAATTAATGTCTGGTGGATATTTTACTATTCGTCTTTTTAAAAGTGTCATCAATTTTTCAACTTATTTCACATTTAGTGTAAAAATTTCAGGTAAGAGTAAATTCATTCGTACTTTTGAGGTGCAGAGGAACATTCTCACTACCAATCCACTAGTTTCCCCTACGTCTTATTCCTGCATCCACCTATTGCATTCACCGTCATATTTCAATCATTTCACATACTCTGCACCTAATGATTTAACTAATGTTATTTCAGTCATGTCTACCCGTGTCTTGTCCCCCTGACCGTAGCTGCCAGAGATGTTATCACACTTCAGTCTCTATCCGTCTCCTGCAATTAGTGGTCTTATTATTTGTGTTGCTACACCACAACCACTGAACGTGCCCTGCAAATAATAATGTAGTAGTGTTGTCACACCTAAATCACTCGTTTACACTGGAATCAAGAGCTTAGCTTCTATTGCTGATATTTTATCAGTCGCTACACTTGCCTCACAACCAGTTTTTGATGACTTGTTCTCGTAAAATCAACTTCTGTTTTGCTTACACTTTGGTTTTGTTCTTAAAATGGACTGACATCGGTTTTGAAGACATTTTAGGTATTGATTGATTAGGCGTTTGAAGTACGAATATTAAACCAGTCGTCGCACTCTTTTCCAGCAGTGTTGAAAGAAATCATGACTAGTATGCTAGATTACGCTAACACAATGTTTTTCGATGGTGTTGCTCTTCATTTCATTCAATTTTTGTTAAATGCTTCACAACGGATGCCTTGCTTTCTTTACTACGTTTCCAATTTATGTACGAGCACGTTGACCGTATGATAACAGAATTCTTCGACTGTATTACTCGCTATGTTGACTTTTTCCTCAGTTACTATAATCCGATGCAAAAATTTTACTTATTTTTGAACGAGATTGTGTTCATTGCTTCATTAAATGAATACATGAAAAATGGGAGCATTTGAAACGAAATCTGCCTAATTATATTGAAGGCTCTTCACATGGAATACAATTCAAAGTATCCCAAAACTAAAACTATTAAGAAATAAAAGATTTTTGGATAGTTCAACAGCGTTATTCAAAGCCTTGTTACTTAAAAAGAGGCACGACCACATCAGGATGACCAAGATCTTTCAGTGATATGCGCTGCAGGCGTTGAGCAGTGAGGTGTAAAAACATTTCAAACCTAGAGGCTAGACCGTATTCCACGGAGTATCTCATAGTATTCCACTTTCATGCGTACTGTCAAAGAGTTTAAGTTTAGCTTCGTGAAGCGTCTGGCTACTGTGTTAATTATATCCGTTAGTCAACGGATCAAGGTTACTGTTGTGGTGGTATTTTGTTCCAGAGACTAAGATGCCAAATAGTTTCCTTTACAATCATTGTAACAATATACTGATGTTCTGGTTAAAACTCCCATAGAATTATTAAACACAACACATCCATTTCTTGTAGAACTGTAACCACTTTGCCAGGGAATTGTTTCCTCGCACTTCTTACGGCATAAAAGCATTGTATTGTCGTCACATGCACACATTAGTTTGTAACCTACTACCTAGATGTCTTCAATTACATTTTTTCGATTATTTCACTAATTCTGCACTGTTTTAGGCCAGCTGAAATTACCGTTGTTAGAGGTGAGATGTCATTGACTCTTTAACTTATAAAACGTTTTTATCCTTTGACCACCTTAAATTCTTGAGGTATGGACTACAAAAAATCGCGTACTTTCCTCTCATTTGACCTCTACGAAGATTAGAAGTGCAATATATTTTGAAAGTTTTACATTTCACACATATTCCTATTTTCGATTTCAGATAGCAGTAGTGATATGTTTTCCAGTTAAAGATAAGAAGTTTCACTTTTGCCGTAAAAAAATTATAATAGTATTGGTTTCCTTCGTTTTTGGTCTCAAAGTCATTCTCTCCAAAGCGTTTGGTGACTACTGTATATGCAGCTCGTGTTGTATACAATTCATCAAACGTGCTCTTTTCTATTCAGTGCGAAGTGTTTCACGGGGTAATACAACGAAATAACACGCTGGGATGCAACGGACGAGTACTTCATGACTCAACTCGAGTTTTTTATGAAAGCCAATGATTATGAATTATTTTGCTTCCTCTCGGAGGCAAATTAATGGTTCTTATGGTCCTGATAAAATCGCGTAGGCCATTCATATCAACTAGCAGGACCCGTGGAAATTGCACGGACAGTGTCATTGTTACGCTAGGTAGATTCGGTCATCATTGCCTTCCCAATTCCAACTAAACCTTTTCTAACCTAACTCATCATAACATTCTAACCTGACCTATTGTTAGAAATGATTATTATATTTGTTAGGCTGTCCTTGTTCGGCGCCAATTGATAAATTTATTATACTTTTTGGTCCTTGTTCGGGCCCAAGATTCTAGATCTTCCGGATGCTTTTACGGGCTGACCTTGCTCACGGGTGCCGAAGTTTAGTTCGTAGAGGCTGTATCTCAGCGGATGTAGGGCTGCCGCTCATTGGGCGCCACTCATTTGAAAACTCTCTAGGAGTGGAGACTCTTTTTTTTTTTTGTAGTCGGTATTCTTCTAGGGGAAGATAGTACTCGGTGAATCTCCAGATTTATTTGCAGGGAACAAGGTTAGCTGCAGAGTAATTCAGTAACGGATAATGAGGTTCCGAAATTCCAGAGAGCTGACCGTTTTTCTTTTCGTCGCTCTCTCGAATTTCGGACAAGCCGGATTCAAGTGGGTGTGGGGAGTATCTAGGTTACTCGAATTAAATTCTGGCGAACATTATTTACAAAGCCGGTAGCGTGATACTAGAATATCCATCTGGCCACACTGGCGCGGGGCCTAACACCTATCCTGTTCTATCCGTACCGTTCCTGATAATATGTCAAACATAAAAAACCGTGGACCCATAAAAAACTCCGTCAACATTATATAATCTATCCTAACCAAACATGTCTTAACCTATCCTAACCTAACATATCTTAATCTATCCTATTCTTGCCCAACCTGTCCTAACCTAACATATCTTAATCTATCCTATCCTAAACTAACTTAACCAATGTCGTCATTCAGCTAGGTGGACGTTTGAAAAAATTTGGTCAACATTACCTTACCAATTCTAACGTAACATGTTCTAACCTAACCTACGCCTACCTAACATATTCTAACCAATCCTACCCTAACCTATGGTAACCGAACTGATCCTGATAATGTGTCAGACATAAAAAACCGTGGATCCGTGAAAAAATTCCATCATAACCTAACCTATGCTAACCCATCCTATCCTAACCTAACATATCCTAACCGAACCGTGGTCCCGTGAAAAAAATTGGTCAACATTACCTAACCTATCGTAACCTAACATATCTTTAACTTATCCTAACCTAACATATCGTAACCTTCCCTAACCTAACTTAACCAATGTCATTGCTAAGCTAGGTGGACTCGGGAAAAAAATTCGGTCAAAATTACCAAACAAATTCTAACATAACATTTTCTAATCTAACTTATCCAAACCTAACGTATAATAACTTGTCGCATCCTAACGGAAGCTTTCCTGATGATATGTCAAACATAAAAAACCGTGGACCCGTGAAAAAATTTCATCAACATTATCTAACCTATGGTAACCTAACCCTTTGCTGCTCCTCGTCCATATTCTGCCTTCTTTGCCGAAATAAATTTCTCTGATGCTCTAGGTACTGTGCCCGCTGTTCCTCATCCATATTTTTACTTCTTTGCTTGGATTAATTCCTTTGCTGCTCGTGATTCTGCGATTGTTGCTCCTCGTTCATATTTTGCCTTCTTTACTGAAATGAATTTCTCTGCTGCTCAAGGTCCCAAGATTGCTGCTCCTCGTCCATGTTTCCAAGCATGATTTGCTTTCTTCGACTGTCTCGCTGAAATTACTCTTCATGCTGTAAATCGTTCATTGCAGCTCGCCTCACTTGCTGACGTTGCCTGTCTCTTTCAAGGATTTCCTGCCGTTGTTCATTCCTTATTCTCTGCCGGTCAAGTCTCATTCTATCGCGAGCAGCTTCCAATTTTCGCTCCATTGTGTGGTTCTCAGACGCAATTATCACTTAAACATGAAGAAAAGAGGCTGATCCTATCGAGACTTATGACAGATTTGTATGTAATGTACGGTTTTCTGATTAAATTTATTTCTAACTAATAACGAGAAATTTATATAAATTGTGACAAAAAACAATGCATGTACAGGCTATCTTTCAATGTAACACTCAGGAATTCGGTATCCATGATACCGAAAACTCGGACGAGAGAGTAACGGACGGACTAACAAAGTAACTAACTGACTAACTAAAGAAGGAACAAGCAAAATATTATATAGATGGAAAATTGGTTACACTTGAATGAACGCAGGGCTGTAGTAAAAGACGCTTCAATTGAACTTGATAGAAATATTTAAAAGTAAAACTGACATGAACATTCGTAAAGATCCCGTTTAACGAAGTCGTTTTACAAGCCCTGGCGACTCACATTTGTGATCATTGCGGACGCCAACTCTGTCTCCTGTGTAGCGGCTGTGTTCCTTACCTCTCTTCCATTCATCTCTGCGTTGTGGCGTAAGGGGTGGGTTCTCGGCCTACTTTTGAGGGCTAGCTCTCTTGCGGAGGAATTCAAATTTCGAGCTTCGCATGAAGCGCGTGCTATTAGTGCGTCGAATATCTTTAATTTATATCATTTTCTCCACTAGAATTTATCTGTATTGTACAACTGCTACACAACACATTCCTCTACGTTTCTGTCAGCATTGTTTATCGTTATTTACTGTAATACTGTCGTGTTCTTTTTTGTGGACAAGTACAAAGATATTTTGAAGAGTGTGAGGTGTAACGCTAAAAGCTCAACGCAACGATCAAAGCCAACTCTTGAACATGAAATTTCAAAGAAATTCACGAACTTGCGGCTTCTCCATTTGATCACGCGTACTCTATTTGATTTTTAATCCATTCAGGTGCATTGTAAAGACTCATCGCTGCTCTTTAGGGTGGTTAAAATTGTAAGCTCCCGTAAGTGGAAGCTCCCTCGCCAAAAAGAATACCTTGCATTATTCGTGCGCACTTCATCTATTCTGACTTCATTTAATGATTGTTTTCATTGTTGTGACAATTTGTGGCTCGCCCACATGCCTTCCAACGTAGTCCTTTGAGTTGTTCGTATCAAATTAAACACAAAACGCTTGTTTACCTATTTGATAGTTTGAATATTGCTGTCTTTAGGTTTTATCATTTTCATACGTTTTATTTTACCTCGCTAACTCACCGGTGTTTACTCGTTTCAAGTTTATTTAAAATTTTAGCATTGTTCCCACATTAACTCGCCTGTTAAGGGGGTTGAGTCACATTTTCATGAAAAATTCACTTTTATGATTCGAATACGTGCGCAAAGGCTTCGTGGTGCTTCATATTGAATTTCATGCTCCGAAACCGAATAGTTCCGGATATATCGATCGTCGGAGCTGCGTAGTTAATGGTCGTGCTGCGTCTGAGAGCTGCCTTATTAGCTAGAAAGCATGCCAGTGCATTCTTAGCTTTGAAAAAGCACTGATGAAAGCGGAGTTTTTAATGGCCAAAACTATTTAGCAATTAGTCAATTAGAGGTCATGACTTTAGACAACACCTCGGTACACTCGAGCTGTCGAGGGGAGATGTCGCGTCACGTCGTGGCGCTTGTAGGTAGGTTCATTTATGTAGGTAGGATACCGCTCGTATTTATCGACGTAACAACTTGGTTTAGAACTCATTTTATTCGTAATTAGATGTACTACAATCTCTTTTTATTACATATTCAATTTGGGTTTTAATTTTTTTACAATTTTTTACATCGAAAAAAAATATATTTTTTATTTCTTTTAATACAAAATTCCTACGTCAGTAACAACAAATATGAATTTAAAAAATAGAAATCGTAGAAAATTTTCATCTGAGTGCGATGACACTAAAAGCAACTTTTAAAATCAATTGGTTTTGCTTCTATAGCACCCTGAAAAGTGCCCCAAAAAAACTTTATTTTTAGAATGACTTGTTTTCTATGAAAAAATCTGATAAAAATGTTGATGAGCAAAAACATTTCAAAATCTTGATTTACAAATTTGGTGCAATTCTCAGATAAATCTACCCAATAGGGAAAACGACCCCAATATTTCACTTTCGTAATTTCACCAAAAAGTAATAAATTTTAAATTTCAAATTACCATATCTTCGATGTTTATTGACGTAGTGAGTTGGTTCAAAGCACACTCTAGTAGCAATTGACTGGTCTATCAAATGCTTCATCAACATTTCCTACTTATGTCTTTGAAAGCCGCAGGTATATGCTATAGGTTGATATTTTCATTCAATCAGCTCACCTACCTAATATAAGATTTAATATTTCTAGGACTAATATCTTTCATATATATTGACTTGGTTAAGATCTCATTTTATTTTTAATGAGTCGTACTACTATCTTTATTTCTTAGATTTTCAATTTAGGCTGATTTTTATAATTTTTTATATCGTAAAAAATAGATTTTGGATATTTTATCAAAAATTCTTAAAATTTCAGAAACAACAAATTTGAATTTAAAAAAATTGAGATTGTAGAATATTATTCTCTAAGTGCGATGACACTGAAAGCAACTTTTAAATCAATTGGTTTGGCTTTTTTAATGCCCTGAAAAATGTCCCTAAAAGCTTTCTCTTCAGAATAAGACGTTTTCTACGCTAAAATTCGAAAAATGTGTACGAGCAAAAACGTTTCTAAATCCTAATATACATGTGAGGGGCAATTTTCAGATAAATATGATCAGTAGGGAAAAAGCTCCATAAGTGAGTTAACCCCCTTCAAAGGTACAATGTGTATTACTGCCCAAACCTATGCAGTTGTGGTTTAATCTTTGATTTTCATTTACTGGAGAGATTGTAGATAATGTTGTTATACCACTCGGGGTAGGTAATATGCTCATGTTAGTTAGGTTTGTTCATCTAAGTTTGTTCGAAGATTAGCGCCCTAGAGGATACTGTTCAGTTTCCTAAACCATAGATAGACCTTCAGGACTCTCGTTCTTTGTTCCCATGTTGCTTCTTTTAGTTTTATTCCTTTTTTCCCTATGTATTCTTTGATTATAATTCAGTTTTCTTCCTAGCTCGCTGTTTCTATGCTCAGGGTATTCTGTGTGGGAGCTCACCTTGTATTGTACTATGATTAATCGTTTTCAACAGTTCACACTGAATGGTCCTTTCTTTTCCTTTCTTTGTTGTGGCCAAGGAGATTTCAACTAAATAGTATAATAATCTAAATAATGATGTTAATATAGATTAAGTTGTTGCAAGCACTCAAGAGCGGAAAAGAGGAAGAATGGTTTGGAAATTAAATTTTGAAAACTGTTACTTGCTGCTTCAACGGCAACTGTGAGATTTTGTGGACGACGTTGTTTAAGACGACTGTTTAAAAATACATTTCAAAACAAATAGACCAGATGTGTACATTTCATTCGCTCTCTTTCTATATTTACCTTTAATTTTTTACGTACCTGCGCACAAGAAAATATGTCTGAGTTCACGATGTTGATTCTCATATTTATTATATTTTGTTGAGGATTATTACACTTTTACTTTCGCATTCAGTTAACATTCGTAAAATATTGTTTCCCATTAATTTCATGCGTTTTCGTATCAAAATAATCACGAGAGCTAAATATGGGCTAATCAGTTTCTCCCTTCTCGTTTATCGCACTTCTGATACATGTAGCAACAGACAATCCAAATTTCCTTGTTTACAAATTGAACACCCTCACGAGTTCGCTTGTCCGCCAGAAGTGCTCACTAGTAGTCGCCCACTGATGGTTGGTTCGCCTATGCACTGCAGCTCCGCAGGGACTGCCAAGGGAGACGCCCTGCCTCCAATAGACCGCAATCGGTCCAACAGTCTCATCGGCGTCGACGGCCAGCCAATATCGCCGAAGCTGTTTAATTGGCCAGGCAGCGACGCCTCTCCGCCCAACTCTCGGCCCCGGTCCACCATCCCTGCTATTAGACCCAGCTTCAGAGACTACTACCCACACTTGGCGGACAAATCTTACTTTGGGTCTGGGTCACGTTCCGGTTCTCCTTCTACTTCATCGAACAAATTTAATAAAAACAAACCTCTGCCTCCCATCTAAAGCTTCGCTATGTACATTTTTCAAAACGTATTTTGGCTGCTGTATTCTAGCTTTCACTTATAGCTTTAGGTTTCCTTTCTGAATCTGGCGTATTTTCGATCCGTGAGAATCTACTTGCTTATTCTGACTTGGAGTCTTCTAAGTGACGTATGTATTCTCAATCTTTGCTTTCGCTTTACAGTAGTAAAAAGCCACGCTTAAAATCTTCAACAATTCAATTACACTACGTAATGATTTCACGGACATTTTCTGCACGACTGCTTACATTTCTGCTTTTGCCGAATACGCATCAGATACTGCTCTCATCTTAACAGAACAGCAGTTTCCTCTAACTTTTATTAAAGGAAGCGCTTTTTTAAACAGGGTTTTGACTCTGGCATGAATAGCTTACCTGTGGATTAATACTGTGTGATTCAATTACTATCATAAGAAATTAAAACTACCGCTTTATGCAAAAAGTCGACTGACTCTCCCCGCATTTAAAAATTTCATGCACTTGAGCATAGATAACGATTACCCAAATTCATACTGGTTAAAACAATTAATTTCTTACTGTAGGGGCCATCTAAAATTGTTTGAAAATACGCTTATCTATCGACACGAGTTCAGAGAAGCTATTGAAACGTTCTTTTGAATGCCAGAGTTCGTTTTTGTATTAGAAACCATTAAATGGCGCCGAGTCTTGTTGTTTCTCACGATTTTCACTCCTTGAAATGAATTATGAACGCGTGGGGATCAAACACAACTCGTGTACAAACCCTTGCATGCATTTTATCTGTATTTCGTCACTGTCCCTAAATTTATTGAGGCGCTCTAGCTGCGTTGTTAATTTTATCTTGTCCAGCTTGCTGCTCCACGAGTGAACGTTTATGCACATCTGCATGCCATCCTTCATGGTTTTGACTTTCATAAATTTCATTTTTTCTTTTTATTTCGATCAGTGAACAAAGTCGCAATTTGTTTCCTCGTCTTTAGTTTCATTCCCCGACTGGAGTGTTATACTTCATCGTGGTAGGTAAAGATGAAATAATGGTAATTTTAGTTATTGTACATATCTCGTAGTAGTCCTTCATGCAGGCATTATTAGTATTTGTACTTGAAGTGTAAAAGCACTAACGCATCTTAAAACATTCAAGATGAGTGTCCTTAACTTTTACCATCACTGAACTCCATAGTGCAGGACGTTCTATGTTATTTAATATAGTTTATTTCTAAAATTATTGAAAAAATCGTTGTTGCTTAGAGTAGCCAACACATTTTTTGAAACGACATGCATAATGTGAAAGACAATCTTATCTTTGTAAGAAACATATTCAAAATAATAGCAAATCTGGGTAATGATGCTTTTTAGTTCATTTTAACAAATGAAATTCGCTCTTCTCAAACTATGGGTAATAGAACTCTTGAAGGTACATTCCTTTAGTGAATTCCCTGTACAGACACGTTTCCCAATTATTTTGGGTATTCCACTCTCCTCCGGTATTTCATGAGCTTTTCTTGTCAACTTAGTTCCAAACTAGTCTTGTATTGTATATCCTTATTAGTCTAGTATATCAGTGATGCTTGCAAGGGAATTAGCACTTGGCGAAGCCCTCGGAATCAAAAACGCCTGCGACACTTAAAATTTGCCGCCGTAATTGAGTCAAGCCTCATAAGATTCACGAGGCTGCCATTACCGGGACTGCGTGATGCAGTAGCTCCCTTTAAGCGCAGATTCTGAGTGAAGTGGAGCAATTTTGTGCATCCGCACAGCAACCTCTGATCTGCTCTTACATGAGCGTTACTGAGTTGAAGTGCGCTGTGTGGGCCTCAACGGACAAATCTGCACAGATGCATGCAACGATTTTAAACTGGGAAGTTAAGCCTACTGATTGCTTTGTTTCGTAGTTACGGATGTCTTAATTTTTTCCATTCCCTGTCTCTCATAGAGCACGTCGGCGATGCTTGAGATAGACCTCTCATGAATAAAATTTTTCTGCGTCTCAGCCCGTATTTTCATCTCTTGAAGATACTGACGCTTATTCGTAACTAGAGAAAGAGCTACCCGAAGTAAAACGCTGAAATTTTGTACTCATGTAACGGAATGTAAAAATTCTCTGAGTTTCAATTTTAGGCGTGACAACGTGAATGAAAACGTTTTAAATAGTGATTATATGAACTAATTTTAGTGCATTCTTTTGGGTGCCTTCAAGATCTGTGTAGACCTTCAAGATTTATTATTCGTCGTTGTTAATTTACTAATTTTTCGATCAGAAACGAATCTTCGAGAACTCAAATGAAACCACACGCTCGTGATCCATAAACCCAGCTGATCATGCGCATGAGTATTCCTTTAGTTCATGCTTCCCAAATCTTTAACGGAATACAAAATCTTAGAATTTCTGATTTTATGTATCGTTCTGTAATTCAAATAATTTGTTGGTTCAATAGAGCATCAATGATTATTCACTAGTTTCGTTTGTCAAAAATTTTCAACACCAATGCTCTAAAGTTGATTTGAGTTCGAGAAGAGCTAATTTCCGTTTATTGTTATTTGATTTATTGAGACTGTCAACCATCAAATGTATGATTCCAGGCTGAAAATTTAGGTTTTTATTAGTTAAACTTCGATAAACGAGTGATAATTTGAATGTTCATTGACTATCAGTTATCACATCGATGATTTGTTTCGTCTTCTGAGTGTACATTTTATCTGTCATTTATCTGTCAAGAGAGAATGATGAATGTTCATGGTGTGAGATTTGTGGATTTGTGCGTTGAGTTTCTTAAAATTTACTGCTTATTCATAATTAATGCTCGCAGAATTTCGATGGTTTGTATGTGCAATTAGTAAGTTGTATTCTAGGTAGCTTGTTCGTAACTGGTGTCTTAGTGTAATGAAACGAATCAAACTGAGGTGAAGTAATCAAATGTCAATTCCGGCACAAGAATTTACACACAGTTTGTGCCATCAATATAGTGGTTACTGCGTTGATAACCGAATTATAAGACAAATATTATTCAGCTATGGCTTTTTAAAGAGATTGATGATTAGAGCGGACTGTCAATATATGACATCTAAGTTAAACTTAACAGAGAGTTGATGAAATCATTGAAGTGTTCCCTGAACACTCAGGCTATGATACTGTCTTCACAGCGCATAAGAGCACAAAGTCATTATTTTCAGATGAATTTTTCTCACTGATTTTGATGGTTTTTTCAATGACTGGCGTAGATCTGTGAATTTTATCCACACTTCGATTGTAGTAAAAATCTCCAGGATGGCCTTTAAAAACTTACAAAATGATTCAGTGCCACTGCACAATCAAAGAGACTGGACCTGCTAATAAACGTAAAGTTTTCTGATAAATTTGTATGGTGTGTAGTAATTTTCATCTGGTACAAAGTACCAGACGTTTAGCTTAGCGTGCCACGTTTTGTGTTTGTGCTGCGTTGTGTGTCATATCTTTAATTTTGGGTCAGTCTTTTATCTCAGGATTTTGTGTTCGTGATTAATCGAGCGTGTGCCTCATTTACCGTTTGTGCTTCCTCGTGTGTTATAGTCCATTTCTTGCTTCCTGTTTGTGTTTACTTCATTTCACCCACGAGGTTTTTGTTTAATTTTCTAAACCAATTGAACAGAATAGGTGGGCATAATTCTTGTCCCTTCAAACCCGAACACAATCAAGTTCGTTTTTTTAATTTCAACGTTCATTGGAGCCACACACATACTAGCTCGTTTTCGTTGGGAAGGTTTGAAAAACAATTCCTTGAGAGCTTTCTTTCCGCTCAATCTCTACCATCGCAGTATATAAATGATTAGCTAAACGCATTCCTTGCTTCACAAAATCAAGACATCATTCCCATTAAGCTGTTTTTTAACCTCACCCTAAAAATCGGCTTCATTATACTCGGACGCCGTTCATTCCTTCAAATGAAAGGAGATTATTTTACACAATCAATATTACAATGACATTTTCCTTCATACTGAATTTTGTTGGTCATATATTCTCTAAAAAATATTGCTCAATTACTCGTTTACTGTTCAGAAACTTGGGCGTCCAGTATTTTTTATCCGGAATTTTCATCCCATTGACGTATCCGCTTGTCGCAACACAAATACTGGAGAGCGAGTTTTTTACTTGTTTGGATTCGAGCAGTGATCTGAAAGACAGTTGCTCGTCACAAGGATTTTTTTTCTTTTGTTTAGACCACAAAATTGTTCCAAATCTAACGAATTATGCTGTCAAATTATCTTTTCGTTGCAACAAATCGACAGAACATTTTCCTACTTCGTTCTCAAAATTTCAATATTTCAAATTCTGCCTTTTCTCTACTACCATCTTTCTTCTTCCATCTCAACACGCTTCTCTTCTACGCCTCGAAAATTTTAGTGTTCTTACTTCACTTGAAAAATCTTTTCTTCTGCAATCGTAAAATTCTCTTTTCCTTCGCGCGAGAGAAGCTCCTTCATCCCTCATCAAATGAAGGAGCATAATATTCATTAAACGGAACAAAGTCTCCCAAAACCCGCAGTTCAGCATCGTCCAACTCCTCGTCGCAACTGCCGCCTTCCTTGCCGAATTCGTCCGGCATGCGCAAGCACGGCGCGCTGCCGCCCCTCAAGACCTCACGCAGCTCCCCGCACGTCTACACACCAACAGAAAAGAAGGATGCTTTGGCTTCCGTCAACTATGCTGTCAGGTGGAGTAACATGCGTGATAAAGTTCTGAGATCTATTTATTTAAAGTATTGTAGGTAGCTGTTGATGGGAAGAAAGGACGATGCGGTATAATAGAGTGAACGCACCAGCATGTAATATTGATTCAACTTACAATTATCTTATATATTTTGGCATTCAGTCTCCCACCTGTTTAGGAAGGTAGTGTAATAGATATTTATAAACATATTAGATTCTTCATTTCTGACATCAAGTCTCATATTTTTTTCTCCGTGTTTACTTCGGTAATTACAGCGGCATTTTAAATCGCTTAAGTATAGTCAGTGATATTCAACTTGCTTATTAGGTTTCACACTCGATTATTGTTATTGAGACAATTTTCAAACAATTCTTTGATCGTCAATTAATCATTTAAATTAATGTATAACGTTTCGTTGAAATGATAATTTGTAGACATCAAGATTGACATTCTTCAACTAGAAAATCTGTGAAATTGGCAACATGAAAAATTTCCCACTTTCTCTGAACAACTCTCGATACACTGTTTACGCAAAGTAATACAATTCAAAAATGTAGGTATTCACGCAAATCCTTGATGGTCTGCAATATTTACATCAACTGACGGCAATATTGTCGCTAAGGTGTTGCGTCTTCTTGATTAATAGATCTCTGAAACGTTGAGTTTGCATTTATTAGGTCACACATCTAATTTGGACGGCCCTCCTGACTCTGCTCAACAGCCAGGGCAATGGTGGATCTCTCTCATCTAATGCAATCTCTTTTGAATACCTTCACAAGACACTAAATTCTGTACAGTCTCCAACTGAAATGACAATCTCATAATGATAATGCTCGACGATAGTGCTCCAGTCTCTTTTTGGTCAGGCAGTGAATTCATTAAGGTGCGCATGCCTTCAAGGTCTATGCGTCCTCGACATTATTGAATTTACTTCAAATGGCCCCAGCACGGAAAGTTTCAAAGTTTTTTGGACGTCGGCGATATCGTATATCGTACGTAAAGTCATTTCCCATGCCGCAGAGCTCTTTTTGAGTACATACGTGCAGCTCAAAATATATTACAAAGTAGTAGTTCTAAACTTGATTTCAAATGTACGTTTTCAGAACAACTTCAATCCTCTCAACGAGAAAATTTATTATAAAAAATCAAAAAATGCTAGCTTGCAAGCACAAAAGATGCTCTTTTTTCTTTCATGATTTGTTTATACCGGTTTTTGTTGTTTCCCAAAGTCAAAAAAACTGTTTTGTCATGTCATCGTGTCCGTATCCACACACACGTATTAAATTGGGCAGAGACGGCCTAAGACTTCCACTTGCATGTGGTGAACGAACAAAAGGTGTGGGATCGTGAATGAAATCAGAAGGAAAAAAATTTCGTAGAATTTGTTCAAACGCAGCTCTGCGACATTGCATAATTTAAAGTTACTTTACCGCGCATATCCACATAAAAGGTTAAAAACAATGAATAACTAATCCTAAGTTAAGATCCTCGAACAATTATTATGCTCTTGCAGAGCTGTATGTGACTCATTTTTTACGCAAATACGTATTATAACTTTAATTCTGCCAGCTTCTGCTGCACGATTTTGGTAGCATATATTTATACGTTGCGAAGACAAATCTTTTTCATGTTAAGTGTATGATCCTGTTTATTATCTTAAGTAATTTTTCATTTGAATAAATCAATCAAAATGTGAAAGATTTCTTGAACATGAAAACTCGAATTACATTCAGTTTCTGAATTCTCGTCTCATGAATGCAGCAATTGAAAATATAAGTATTTACTGCAATCCATATCTTAGATATAGCTCAAATAAATTCGGTTTCCTGTGTTCCGCTATTGTTGTTTATTTCCAAACTCATTTTATCAGGATGAGGTCAAATCGCCTCCAGCATCTCCAGCAGGTTCAGCGCAAGGATGCAAGTCGTGAAAACCTGCCAACGCCTCCTAAAATTCCCGAAATTACCAGATCGTGAGTAATTTCTTTGCGCAAATTTGTTTTTTATTTATAGAGCAAAAACTGATACAGCTAGTAGAGTTCCTGACAACCATACTCATACATGTCCGGATGTCAAGTTATTCCGGTTGTCAAGTCATCCGCATGAAGATGGGAAAAAAAGATTTATTGAAACGTAAATTACTTTATTGCAGGTAAAGTTTGTAGGAACATTACAAACATAGGAACATTTGCATTAATTGCATGTTTACATTCAAAAAACGAAGCATCATGTTTGTGGTTAGACTAAACCAAGGAATAACACATGTTGAATTGATGTTTCTACGATGGTAATAAATATGAGCTTCATTTTACTGTAAGTAATGTAACGATAATTGTTATTATTCATCTGTATTATCTTTTATTGCCTCCTTGAAAACATAGTAAACAATGCTAATAATATTCATCGCATGTCCAGTTGTCATTTGTGAGTCCGGTTGTCAGGTGTCCTGTGCTCATATTAGTGCAACTTTGTTGTGTCCACCTTCGTCTTACAGTCGAAATTCATTTAGAAAGTATTGGCTGTCTACCCTGGCCGAGTATTTGAACGCTTTCTCTCGAGATGAGAAGAGTTCGACGGTTTGAAAGCCCTAAGGGCCCGTTGTTTCTTTCCGTTGGGAAAAGAAAGAGAATCAGCAACAATTTTACTATTCACTAAAAAGTTTGAAATGGGAAACTTACTGTTCCCTGGTATTGGAATAAAGCCTTTGTAAAACCAATGTACAGGTTAATACGTTGTTGTCTTACCCAGGTCTTCCTCTCGGTAAGGAAGGGTTAAAAATTTTTGCAAGCGCCTGATATTTAACACAACCCGATCGTGGCCTAACCCTGCCTGAGAGGCTTCTGCTGGAATTGCAGCAGAGGTTGGAGCTTAACACTTCAGGGTGAGGGTTTGCTTACAAAATTTTACTTGGACCCCGCTACTGAATACAATTTATTTGTGCCACGTGGTTTTCACGAGTCATGGACTTGAGCAAGCGTTTTCGTAGCGGGCGATTTCGCATGGTGTTAGATAGTACCTCATTAAGTTCAATTCTCTAGTTTGATAGTTCTAGGATTTTCGCTGTTCTCATTCTCCTTAGAGGTAGCTACACTGGAGTTGTACTTCCGGAAAGACTACACAATAAACGTCGTTGAAATTCAACGAAGAAGAAGAATTTGCCGCTTTCAATTAAACAAAACCTTTGCTTAAAAACCGGAAACCATCTACTTTTAACTAAAAGCGCAGCCGGCAAAAATCACTGTACCCTATAAATGTTTAAGGTTTGTTATAATAACAGCATGAAAGGAAATTTCCCAATAATGAGATAAATGCACCCTTATTATAAACAAGAGAAACATACCCTTTAATAATTTCCATCCAGAACAGCTATTCGAAAAGCTTTATGCTCAAGAATATCGACGGTCATTTTGAGAGACCACTACACTGAAATATGTCTCTAGCGCCAAATCTCCGGACGTTGCAAAGAAGAGGCGGAAAGTTGTTATGAACCGCTCGTATAGCTGACCCTAACTTCAAGTTTTTTGCTTTGTCCAATTACTTTCCAATATTCCACTTGACCAAACTCAGTTCTAATGCCGTGAAGTGGTGCTTCATAGACCGTATTGAGTCGATAATAATTATAGAAAGTCGATGAGGATTGAAGAGAAGCATTGTCCTAAAGTTGAAATTTACACGTAAAAGCTTTTTCTCACGGAGTTAATGATTTAATGGAAGAAACTCTTAAAGCTAACAGACATGTAGTTTAGAAAGATCTCCACCCAACTTGAGGGCGAGAGCATATCACGACAAGCTCATTTAAGTTATCTAAGAAACATGGTCAGACCGCAAAGGTGTAACACAACACATGGCAAGGTTAAATCAGCTAAACAAAATAAAAAATTAAAGGCTAGTACTCTGGCTACAAATGGTAAAGTATATGAGAACAGTGAAAGGAACTGAACTATCAAAGAAGCGAAGGGAGCATCATGAGGTGCTGTCTAATTAAAGGCCTGTCTACTCTATCAGTCTTTCGTCCGAATCTTGTGGTTTTCGGCAGTCTGCGAACACGAACACATATGGAAAACTGACAGATTTAATTCTTTTCCAACAGTTTTCGAAACCGTTGGAAAACTCCGAACACAAACTTTCATAGAAACAGCGAACACTCGCTTGTTCATGTGTTGTGGATGGTGTTTTTGCTCTTGAATTGCTTGGCTACTACGTCTTTTTTTTCCTATTTTATCGATTAAATTGCGTTTTTCTCGCGAATACAGTAAATTGTAGTACTGCATGGATATTGTATTTACCGAAATTAACTACTTCACGTGTAAAATATTTATTCTGTAATAACATAAGTCAATAGGCTTAGATTTAATTGATATTAACTGAATTAAAATAAAAACTAACTGCCAGGGTACTTCGGCTTCACGCCGCCGAAAACGTAGTCTGGACACGATTCAGAAAAGTTTGTGCTTTTGTTCGCATTTTGGTGTGTTCGTGATAGACGAAAAGTTGGATAGTGTTCCAGCCGGCTACGCAAACGCTTGCTCGAACCAAAGACTCGTGACAACCACGAGAAACAAATGCATTCCCTATTCTCAACCGTTCCTGAGCAATTTAATTCTTATAATGTATTAACTTCTAATTATATACCATAGCTTTATAACTAATATGACAGGATATTGTTACAGGAAGAATGTGATTAGAGGCAGAACACTAGTACTGACATGCACAACATACTACAGCAACATCCCCTAAAAATAATAACTATTTACTGGTACTCGCCACGCTTCAGGGGTTGTCTAGAATAAATTTTTGGTCACAAGACGCTCATGAGACTTTTCGAAGTTTGCAGAACAAAAATTCTGCTCTGATGCACAATTGTTTTGCTCCATAACGGGCTGTTATAAATTTATTTCAGTTAAATGATCAATGGAGTGCTTACGTCCCGCAAATTGGCTAACCAATACAACCGATCTAAACATCAATATTAACAATTACACCCTAACTCTTCAAAATATATAATCGCATTCGTGCGTTTTCTTCACAATGAATACGAGTATCATTTGGATGTTACATAAAAAGTTTGTTCTTTACGCCAAAATTCACTCGTAAAAGGAATAGAAATTCAACACAATTCAGACAATGCTGTACAATACTCAATGCTTTCACTACGCCGTTTTTTTCTCCATGCTCCTAGTGCACTATTAAATTATCATATATTTTAGTATATTCCAAGACTAGTTTTTGGATTGATCGCTTATTTGCGGTGTGACGAATCATTGCATTTCACATGAATGCATGATTTGTCATTTTCCCACATAACTATGCTTCCCCCACTACACTTGTCGAGGAAATCTTCAAAAATAGGTTAGAATTACAAGATACTAATATATCTTATTTTACATTGAGTTTGAATAAAAAAAATCTTAAGTAATTCAGTTGCCAGTATAAATATTTAAATGTTTATTAATTTTTTATTAATTTCAAAAAAGATTAAACATTGAACACATGTGAGAGCGTGCTTCCAGAATTATCCAAGCCGGTTTCAAGTTATAGACTTTTCTTCAAATAATTTATTTTCATAATTAGAGAACATTCTGTTGTGATTAATCTGTAAAACAATAATTTACCCCATTAACCTCACAAACATTTTTTTGTCCATTTACCCCATTAACCTGAAAACATTTTTTAATGTTCATTGAAATATTTTGGAAAGTCATGTATAGCATTCATTTACACGTAAAAATGAACATACGACATCGTTCATATGCTTTTCATATTCAAAATTTCTTATTTAACACAGTACTAACGAACTATAGATTGCTTAATCACGTGCAGTTTCTTTACTTTCGTTAACACTGCGACGGTCTTTCTTGGAGATCTTACACGAATATTAACGATGATTGTACTCGGTTTTCCCTTCCTTATTCTTTTACACGAGATACACTTCTTCCCCTCATTAGAGGATATCCACGCTAAAACTGCCTCTCCAACCACCACCTTTTCCGATCTTTTAAAACGGGCCTCCTATGCTTTGTTGCGCCTGAAGTTATTTTTGTGTCAGCCACTAATCGCTTTGTATTTTTCATTTCATCTTTCCCATCCTGGAGTGTACCATTTTTTTAGCCAATCCTAATCTTCCATCCCTCAAATGCTGCTCTTCTATTTGACCCAATCAGAAAAGATTATTTTACTAAAGTTCCACCTTATTTCCATTTCTTATGAAAATTGAAAGGGATGTAAACCTTTTTTCTAAGAGTATTTTTCACCGACGCCAAAATTTATGCTACATTTTAACGTCTTTCTCGAGAGCTTGTTTAGGTCAATGAGCGAATGAGATTTTTCTTGCCTCCTGCTGGTTGTAATGTCAGTTTGTAGCTTTCGACGGTTCTCATCGATCTCGACATGGCCGCCTTTCTATAGCCTAAAAAACAAACAAGGAAAACGTTCCGTACGCTGATCCATGTAGCTTGACACAACTGTTAGACGCCTCGCGTAAAGTTTCTCACTCATGTTTCTCATTCAAGTTGATCGTACATTAGCATACAAAGAAGTGGCTATAATATATGGAACGGAAGCAACCCCGACAATAATCAGTATATTACTTTGAAAATAATGAATGAATCGTAATTGAATTTTCACCTGATAAAGATTAAGTCCTAATGAATAAATTATTTATAAAGTTACAAGACTTTTCCTAATAGTTTTCCGAAATATTTAAGATGAACATAAACGGGAGAATTCAGACCTGGACAAAAGTGAAGAAACGATGCCATAAATTTGTTAAAAATTCGCATAATTCATTTTAAAACTCTCAATAAAGCATTTCAGCATTCATACATCATTGGAACTAGTTTCAAGCAATATGACGACTTCAACACGCAAAACTCTCTCTCTTGCAGAAAAAGAACTCGTTATTGCCGACCATCGAGAAAAAAGGTCAATTTTAGAAATTGCTGTTATTGTCCGTAAATCTACAAGTGTCGTTCATCGCGTAACACACAGGTATGACACACAGGTATAACACAGATAAATCGTTAGATGCATGACCGAAAACTCGTAGACCTCCAAAAACATGTAGAAGAGAAGATCACATAATTGCTAGGATATCTGCAGAGGACCGTTTTAAAACTGATTCAATCAATGGTGGTGGCAGTATGAGGGTGTGGAGAAGGATTCTTCTGCGTGAGTTGGCCCGTATGGCCCGTTGGCCCGTATCACCCGTTTGCATGGTAAAATCAATGCTGAGATTTACAAACGGCTTCTTCAGCAGCATGTACCAAATTTGCGTCTTAGCTCTTGTTAATCCCCAATTTAATGCAGGACCATGCACCTTACCACAAGGCTAGAAAGGTTATGTTTTTTTTGAAGAAGAAGGAATTGTCCTGATGAACTGGCCAGCCCAGAGCCCCAACCTCGACCCTATTAATGGATAGACGATTACTGGATAGAAGGCTCAAGAAAAAATGGCAAAATGAAAATCATATATGGAATTTACTGAAAGAAGTATTCGAGGAATAACTATGGATTTATGGGAGACAGTAATTTGGTGATGAGGTCGACGATGCAGGGAAGATATTGAAAATAAGAGAATGGTTACAAAATATTAAATTTTGTAGCTATTTTGTGCACAATCGTGTACTTCCAGCATCGTTCCTTAACTCTTGCCCAGGTCTGAATTCTCCTGTTTCTGTTAACTTAATTTCTTTGGAAAACTATCTTGTAAAATCTTGTAACTTTGTATATGATTTATGCATTATATAT
>JACJUY010003717.1:4922-27258 GCA_014220935.1 Platorchestia sp. MABIK | reverse complement strand
TGTCATTAAGCTGAGGCTTTAATTTATGGATGTAGAGGGACTCCAAAATTATAAGTTTAACTGAATTACTGGAATAACCTAATATGGAGAAATCTGATTCAGAAATTGATACATTGCATTGAAACTCTGTGTGAGACCTAATTGAAGAATGGGGAGGATGGCAAGGGCGTGCGCTTGTTCTATGACTTATTCCTGCATGTTCCGACCGCCTAACACGCAAAGTGCGGCTCGTTGTGCCCACATATGCAGATGCACATTGTGCACAACTGTATTTACAAACAAGGCAGGAGTGGAGACATTCAGGAAGTCTGTCTTTAAAATGAAAAAATGACCCAATAGTGAATCTATTTACTAACAAAACTTGAAAAGAAATTTGCGGAAAGAACGAGGACAGTAACATTAGTAATTCTTTTCTTAGGGTTTCAGACGATGATCCTATATAAGGCAAGGTTACAAACATTTTCTGTTTTTCTGCGGTAGAAACAGTTGGGCTGATTTGGTATATATTATTGAGAAACCGATTTATATGATATTGAATTAAACGTAAGGGGTAGCCATTGGAGGAAAAAAAGCGTGTTAAAAATTCTAACTCATTATGCAAAAACTGGTAATTAGAACAAATTTTATACCCGCGGGACAGTAAGGTTTTTAAGCTATTGATTCTAAACTGAAAAGATCAATGGCTAAAAAAACTTGAACCTAAACCTGAAAAGGATGATTTACGAAAAACTGAGGTTTTTATTTCGCCATGCTTCTCATGCCCAACTATTTTTGAATTACCTGAACTCCAAGCATCCAGCTATTAATTTTACTATGGAAGGTGAAAAAGACAACTCTTTAGCATTTTTAGATATTTTATTGAATAGACAGGGTCGAACACTCCAAACCTCAGTTTTCGTAAATCATCCTTTTCAGGTTTAGGTTCAAGTTTTTTTAGCCATTGCTCTTTTCAGTTTAGAATCAATAGCTTAAAAACCTTATGGTCCCGCGGGTATAAAATTTGTTCTAATTACCAGTTTTTGCATAATGAGTTTGAATTTTTAACACGCTTTTTTTCCTCCAATGGCTACCCCTTACGTTTAATTCAATATCAAATAAATCGGTATCTCAATAATATATACCAAATCAGCCCAACTGTTTCTACCGCAGAAAAACAGAAAATGTTTGTAACCTTGCCTTATATAGGATCATCGTCTGAAACCCTAAGAAAAGAATTACTAATGTTACTGTCCTCCTTCTTTCCGCAAATTTCTTTTCAAGTTTTGTTAGTAAATACCTTCACTATTGGGTCATTTTTTCATTTTAAAGACAGACTTCCTGAATGTCTCCGCTCCTGCCTTGTTTATAAATACAGTTGTGCACAATGTGCATCTGCATATGTGGGCTCAACGTGCCGCACTTTGCGTGTTAGGCGGTCGGAACATGCAGGAATAAGTCATAGAACAAGCGCACGCCATTGCCATCCTCCCCATTCTTCAATTAGGTCTCACACAGAGTTTCAATGCACTGTATCAATTTCTGAATCAGATTTTTCCATATTAGTTTATTCCAGTAATTCAGTTAAACTTATAATTTTGGAGTCCCTCTACATCCATAAATTAAAGCCTCAGCTTAATGACATGCAGAGCGCTCACCCTCTTCAGATAGTTAGTTAGAACCTTTTCTCATCCCCCTGTCCCTTTCTTTCATTCTTATGTGTGCCACTGTCGAAAGACCAACAGTTTCTCTAGCATAGGTTTTTATTATTTCACCATTGTCATTTCATATTGTTTCACTATTGTCATTTCATATTATTTTAGCCAATGATGGATCTAGGTTATTAATATTTCACCATTGTCATTTCAGATTGTTAAGCTGAAGATGGGTCTAGGCCCGAAACGTACTAATTTTGACACACAGTTTTTTAAAAATGATATGTCGCCTGGTTTTTGCCCTTTCGTTCTTGTTAAATATATATATATATATATATATATATATATATATATATATATAAGTGATTTGCCTTCTGCAAATTCGAATTATAAATGAAAGTGCCAAAAAGCACGTCTTTAATTAGATCATTTTCTTATTTAAGCAAATCATTAAAAAAGTATTGGAAAAGTTTCGAACTCCAGAGTCATTATCAACCCGAAAACAAGTTGAGAAAAACTAGTCAAATGTCAAATGTGAGTCAAAATATATCAATCATGGTAGATCAACAGCAAAACGTAAAAGAAATAAAAATAAGAATGTTTTTTATCAATATTGCATTAGTTGTAAAGGGAAAGCTGATTGCATGTCACTTAAAACCGACTTTCTTTTGTATGTAAAAAGATTTTAAAATGATTTGATTCGATGTAGAAGATAATATTTTAAAATCGCCTAATCGAACAGGAATATCTCACTAGTGGAACAAGAATTTCACACAAGCGTGTTATTTCTGTTTGATAAATCAATGTTAAAATAATATCTTCTCCATCGAATCAAACAAACCTCCGCATTTTAGGATCACTTCACATTTTAAAAGAAAAACCAGTTTTAAATGAAATGCAGTCAGCTTTCCCATTACTACTAATGCTATTTTGATACTGAACCCTATTATTTTTTGTTACTTTCATGTTTATGGCTTTCTTATCCTATGATTGACATATTTCGATTCACATTTGACGAGTTTTTTCTCTAGTAGGTTGATAATGACCCTGGAGATCAAAGCGTTCAAAATAGTTTTATTCATTGACCTACACGAAAAAAAAAGCGTCCATATGTGCTCGATGACACAGCGGTGTCATTAGGGATAAAAAAATTTCATAGATGATTGAATATTTTGTTGTTAATAATGACAAATGAACAGATTTTCTAATTGCTCAACGATTGACTTCAGGAAAAATAAAAACTTCTCTATCAGTTAAAAACAGTAATTCTCGAATTAGTTGAGTAAAATCTCTGAAACATTTTGGAAGCTCATCGTTTTACACGGAGGGAAAATTTAATTCTGACTCATGCTCTCATTTATCGAGATTTTTCAATGCCTGAACTTAATCTCTAACCTTTTCAGGAAGGAAAATAATTAGCAATTTGAATTTAAATGTTCAGTTAACGCATATTTTAATAATTTCAAAGTTTACATCAAAAGTAACCGTTCAAAGGGACGCACCCGGTCAGATGCGACTTACGGTTGGCGAATACGAATAGGCGCAAACCCATAAAGCTAGTTCTACTAAAATTCTATAGCGAGAATTTCCACGTGATACGAGTTAAGTTTGGAAGTTGAAGAGTTTATTTCGATAGGCCACAGCCTGAGTTAAATTTCAAGTTGAAGATTTTTATTTAGAAAGGCAACACAGCCGTGATTTAAGTTTAGTTAGAAGTTTAAATTTTAAGGTTTCCTCCAACAAGTTTTACCGTCTCTCTCCACAAAAAAAGTGCTAGGTTCCTTGAACAAAAGAGAAAGTGACATTTGAAACAGACCGAAGTCTGCAAGGAATCCAGAAAACAGAGTAAAGTGACAACAGTGCACAACGAAAATTGATGTGGAGGTTGACGAGAGATTTTCCGTTCCCGAGTTATTCCAGGGTGCACGACATCAAGCCCAGCTCCTGCTGCCAGTAAGATCAACGAATGCAGCTCACGCTTCGAAGTGGCCGGCGCTACAACGAACATCGTGGCAAGAACCCAAAGCAGTAGAAGGGGTCATAATACAGGACCACGACAGTCTGCTACCAGTGCTGCAGGACAAAAAACAAACGGTGAAAAATTGCAACAACAGAAATAAGAAACTAAAAATGTTACCAAATAAATTTAGGATATTTCGAGTATTAACCCACCGACGGGAAACGGGTGGCTTTCCGAAGTAGAGGCCTCAAAATGAAGCGAGACAGAATCGGAACAGAACCGTCGCGACGTTAATACTGCACGAGAAAGGGCACAGTTAGGTAACAGGAAGAAAAGGACAAGAATGTACGACTAAACTATGGCAATAGTTCAATGAACATTTCAACTAACCCACCTACAAGAAGCTGAGGGTTTTTCGAGAAGTAGCTGACCCGAAACGAGAAAACTGAACAGCAGTCTCAAGACGTTGATACTGCCCGTGATTAGGACAGTTTAGAGCGCGGAAAAAGGGGGACTCGAGAGTTCAAAATGTCTCATACGAATAGATCTACACTTTGATTTAGACAATTAAGCGACTAACTCACCTAAAGAATGGTAGTCTTCAATGGAATACGTTCAGGCACAAGAAAAAGGTAATTTGAGGGAAATTTAGCGAGAGGAAGCGCACTCCATCTGAAAAGAAAAGAATAGTTTGAGGTTCATTCGATGAAAATAAGATAAGAATTTGATCAGTGTTGCGCTCTGATGAGAAGGTCAGATACAACCTCCACTTTTAGTAGAGCCAGGTACTTTTAAATTTGATTTGATTTCGAATTCATTCGATTGAATTTGACTTACTTTGATCGATTGAGTACGTCAAGATGAAAATTGATGCGTAGAACACAACACAACAAAAATTGAAAGAAATGCTAATTACTGTAACTCAAAAGATAGAAAGAATGAAACACAGGAAGTTAAGGTTGCCAGAAGAAACTGCACCACGTAACACGGAAACTTTGATCACGACGTAGACAGCAGTCAACTGAACGATTGAAGACCCCCCACCATGATGAAAGTTACGTCACCCGACGTCGCCGAAGTTGGTTCGGAGCACAACCACTAGCAAGTAGCGCCAGCTCGTGCAGAACAAGCTCCAACGGGGAACGGAAAGAATCTGCAGGTCGAGCCGCAGCCCAACCCGAGGTCACCTCACTTAGAGAATAAAAGTTCAAGTTAAATTCGAAATGAGAGAATTCAAGGTAATACTTTCCAACATTGATTTTATGATTTTTATTTTAAATGCAATTCATTTCATTGATTTTATTTATTTATTTATCGAAAATTTAGTTGTTTAATTTAATTCTTTAATTCTTTATTTAATTCTTAGAAAATGTCAAACAACTTTCGACAGATTTTATAACAATTAACCATCAAGTATCGCTGCTTTTACTTCCTCCTTAAACATGAACAAACAAATACTAAGCATTTCAAATACTAAACGATATGGTCAAGGACAAGCATTTCACCTCTCTTCTTAAATTACCCCCTCGGTAACATTTATTTTCAAACAAAGAATTCATTAGGTACTCTCTACCTTTTTTACATTTTAAAAGTTGGGTAGTTACTCTTTACCCTCTACTTACAAATCTGCTTATGTACGCTACATGCTATAAGCGATTAAATCCCAAGTTAGAGAATATATTTAACGGCAAAATTGATTTCACGTTACTTTGTTACAAACTTTTCATTGCCTATATAGAGCAGACGTGCACAATCACTATACGAAAGCTGATGTATACCATTATACATCAAAAAGCACATGAGACTCAAAATTTACCGTGAGACAAACACCAAATAATTTCCATGATAGACTAAATGATTCTGATGCAGGCTTCACTGGGTCGAAAAAATTTGGACCTATCCAAGAATAATTATATCTTTATCAGTATTCACAGAAAAATTTGAGGGTTCTGCTGAGCAAAAACGTCAGCTCCAGGAATGAAAATTCAAAAACCATGGCGAGTTTGAGAGGATGCAAAGTATTGAGGACTTAGCTGATTACCTGAAATAACTCACCACAGATCTGCTCCTACGAGTAAATTGCACAAAATCATTGCAATAACGAGCCTAGTGAGCAGGAAGGGGATTGAAAAATTAAGCTAAAAATTTGACACACCTTGTGAATTGGCCAGAAATCAATTTAAAGGAAATAATTGTTAATTTCCATTAGCCAATTGGAAGGAATTTTTTCAAGTGAAATGAAATCGCTTCAACATAATTCAACCAGAAAATGGTTCTGAATTTTTAAAACTTGGATGTTTCTTTGAATTCAACTTTATTATTTTTCTTGCTTTCAGATTGAGTTAAGTTCCCATATCTATTTGAAGGACACGAACGTTTTTTCTTCAATACAGCATAATTGTATTTCGTTTTTCTGCCCCATTTTCATTATTCAGCATTGTTTCTGTGTTTGACATAGAGTAAATGTTCCTATTTCAATTCCTGTAAAACGTGCATGTTCGTATTATACGTCATGATCTTTTTTTGTAACCGATGAACATTATTACACTCCTCATAGTAATAAATTGAAGTTCCGCGGGCGATAACTCATTGGCATGAGTGAATTCATCTTAGTCAAATTTCAATTGGCTAATGTGTACAACATTTTATTCACTTTGATAATCATCCTTTGGAAACAAGATGGTTAAGTAGTAACGATACTTAATTCAGACAGTCTTTCAATGATTTTCGATTGCTTGATTTCATGCTCAGAAATAGGGTCTGAGCCACGTTTAGGTTACCAACAAAAGTGGCAATACGAGCGAAGTCAAACGCAGGCCTAGACAGCAAAAGTAGCGAAAATTTCAGGGCACTTGTCGCTCTTGTCGAACACTTGTGTTTCGAACTCCAGACTTACGCTGACTGATAAGTGTCAGTTCAGCACAATGCAAGTGCAATATTAAGCATTTCACAACACGTAGTTAATAGCAAAAGAAATTGTGATGAATATGGAGACAATTTTGCCGTTGAATGATTCCTTTATTAATGAATAAAACTTTGATAGCAAAGCTCTTTTTATCAATAGTAATTGAGCTTGATTTTATTATGCTCGATAATTGTAGTGAAAGAGATCAGCATAATGCGTCTGATGTTCTGTTCAGAAACCGAATTTCTCCTCTCTGAACGCTTATGCGAGGACGCCACCTCAAAGCCGCCATGAACACGTTTCATTTACTGCTAGCGATATCATCTAAAAAATGACGCATTAAAATTAAACTTTTTGCTAACACATTTATGCAATATGAAATAACTTGTAAATAGCATTCTGCATTATTACTATTATCATTATTATACGTAGGTTTCCTTACAAGTATTCAGGTATACCAAGATATTAGAAAGGGCGACAAAAAGGTGTGCTTTCTCGACAAGGCGTGGGGCAACCCTAGTGAATTCGAACGGTGACATACAGATAGTTGTCTGGGTGCTGCCAATCACCTATCACTTCCTAGTTAGGACTCTGAGATTGTGACGTCACAGTCGTGGTAGGAGACTTTGTCCCAAATGTGATTCATCGATGGAGCGAAATTAGATTAGCTCCCATCTACCGTTGATTTTCCATAGCACGGAACTGACGTGTCTACAGAACATCTAAGGAGAAATACAGTGATCCTTTTCCAGTGAAATGAATGTAGAAAAAAGTTCAGCTTCCGTTTGTTATTTCTGATATGACAGAAAATAAAGCGAAATCTAGTTTATTTTGGTCCAGCATTAGTTCCGACATCAAAGATCGCCAGTTACATCAAAAGTTTGGCACAATTCGACAAATAATGAAAAAAAAATATACAATTAGATTCATTCATAAAAATCTGACATGGTAACAACCTCAGTCTTTCAAGCACCAAACCGCTTCAATTGTGTTCTCTCCTTTAATACTGTAAGTGCATTTGTACAGGGTTTCAAATATATCTGTACAAATTTAACAACGTAGGCAATTCTGATCTCTCTAAATGTTGGCGACGCTAAAATGTATCAGTTATGATGAGTTATCTTTGAATCCGACACTTAACATCCATAGTTCGCCGCATAAGCATTACGCAATGGAGAAGCCGAAACGTTCAGATATCTGAGAATTTCGTCGCGCGCGCCGATGCCCAGTCTTAATTGTAAAATCCCTGCAGCATCTTAAGCAAACAGTGTATGATGTTTGCAACATGTAGACAAATCAAGTCATGATTGTAGAGCCTCCCACACGCCGAGAAAAGATAAAATTCGCGAATCTCATTTTCTACCCGGATTTTAAAAGAAGTCTCAAGGCCAATCCAACTGTGTCATTATAAACATTGGCTAAAACGAGATTCGCAGCATTGCAACAATTCCCAAAGCGATCAAAGACCTTGGCCTAATCTCTTATGCACAATGTAGGAAGTATCTCTTATAGCTGGTAAGGTAAAAACAAATCTGGGGAATCGTAAGTAAGTTTTGAACTGGTTCAAGACCAGCCGATCGACCATCAGGTTCTTTCCTAACGAGAAGAATTTACAGTTGATAGAGCTTGTAACCGACACATCGATCACTGGATTGCCTTCGAGCACTGACGTTCAACTCACGATGACCCTGAAGAAATGAACCAGCGTCATGACCCTCTGCGGGGTTTCCAGAGAGCCTGACGTCTTTACCCGCTTCTTCGTCGACAACGAAAACGTGAATGTCAAATCCTACTGCATGCAACGTCTTCCAAACAGAAATCACTCCATGCATGAAGGCTCAGGCTAAGTAAGAAGTTTATGTTCCACCCCAACTCGAATCTGCACGCACGGCGAGCAAAACCGTTGACCTGCTGAAGAGGCCCAGTGTAGGAGAGTTTTGGCCTTCCAACTTGCTTTACCTGAATCTATTGGTTTGCAATTTTTGGTCGCAAATTGAGGTCAAAGCTAGAGCAAAGCCTCACAACAGCGTTCCAGTCCTCAATAAAAAAGTCATGAAAGACGTCGAGGAGTCGTCGTAAACGGCAGAAATAATCCGCGCCACGTCGAGCTTTCGGAAGCGTATAGAAGCTATTATTATTGCCGAGAGCAGTCATTTCGAATAAAAATTTTTGCTAATCTAGTCTGATAGATAAACTTTCAAAATGGCACAGTATTCTGTTGCTTTTTCTGTGAGTTATGAGGATTTTAATATGAAAAGGAAAATTGTAGAGAATTATCTGGAACACCATGTAGAACAGAAATTAGTCGGCCCGATAAGTCAGCATTCAGACTCAACTTACCTTCACACTCCACATGCGTAACTTTTGGTCACACACACTCCATATCATAAACGTTCTTATGGAAATTATGCGAATCTACTTATAAATTTGCATTTGATTCCTTCGACACGGACCCCATTTTTATGATCACTAGTTTGATATCAGTACCATTTGTCTATGTAATCTAGTATCAAGCCTGGAGATATTGGAAGAATTGTGCCAATGCCCAACAGTGAGGAGGAACCATGAGAAAAGCAAAATGGTGTGAAGAACTCACACTTCTAATGTAACTCATCTCCTCCAGTCATAAAATAAGGAGCCTGACTAACTCACATTGCAAGAATATGGGTGAGTACAATATTTCCTTCAGTAAAATGGTCTATTCTAATGACAGGGGCTAATCGCAGACCTCAACAAGCTCAAACGCACTTTTATTTTCTGTCATGTCAAAAATATTCATGGGAAATATTTTTTGCTTTTATTTAACAGAAAAAGTATCACAGCATATCTACTAAAATTTTCAAACGCCTGGACAGCCTCTTATTAAGAGAAATCAACTCTAGAATAGCGTTGTCTTAATTCAGCACGATAATTTATCACAAACTGCGCGAAGTCTGCTACCACGACTCTGACGTCAGGATTTTAATGAGCAAGCTAGAGATGTTGGTATCATGGGCGTGCCTCTACAGTATCCTAATAATTTTCTAAGCCATTTCATGATCGAGAAGAAGTGATTTAAATCATCCTTCAATGTCCTAATTAGATGATACTTTTATGAAAATTAATCGTTGAAATCCATTTGCAAATATTATTTTGGAAAATCCTTGGCTGTCCTCCTGCGGTGAAACTAATTTGGCTGATTTCGTACATTACTATACAATTAAATCAATACTTCGAGTAGTATTGCCAACACAAAAGGTAAGCCGCTGCAGGAGTTACCAAAAATGTTGTAAATTATGAAACACTTGGTACTAAATAATATTTTTTCCAGATATCAATACAGCAGAGTTTGTTTTTACAAATTTGAAAACAATTCAATTCAATTGAATAAGTATGACAATTAAGCTCAGGAAATTTATTCATTCTGCCCAGAAAGCTTTAATTAACTAGATGATTTATTCTTCGCCAAGAATGCTTTACAATTCTTGTCTCCGATATTCTAAGCGAACATCTTTGAACTGGATATGACGAAACGATCATAAAATGAGGAAAATTCAATAAATTCGTTTAATTTGATGAGCATCTTTTGATTCACTTGCTGAAACAAATGAAACATGAAAACTTACTGAAAAATTAATTAAATCCAGTTCAACCTGAAACTAAATTTATTTGTGGCTACAACCAATAATTAATTTGTCTCTCGAAATACGAAGAAAAAGATTTCATTCGTAAGTCATCAAATGTTATTCCAATAACTTATCTCAGCAGATGCTTTAGAAATGAAAAGATTCTAGCGTCATAATGTTGATGAATAAAATTGAAACAGAATTCAATCCATGCGCCTCCGGTGGAGAAACCTGTTTTTGTCTCGCCAAGGGAAAATTGAAAGTGGGAGCACATTTTCACATCAACTGTTTACTCTTTAGCATGGTACGTATGCATTGTACATTTAGCACGTACGTGTACAAATGCTAGTGGGTCTCTGATAATGAAATTCAAATTTTCACCCTACAAGAAGTTAAAAATTAGTTGCAATACACCGCGAACAAATTCTCATACATGATGCTTGAGTCATTTTTGTGTTATTTAGAATTAATTTCAAACTCTCATGAGAATTAGTAGGGCTGCACTAAGTTACTTAACTTTTTCCCATGAGCGTGACGACGAGCAGGAACTACCTCAGCATGCACCCGCAAGGAAATCCTAAAAGTCATCGGAGTTACGAGGTTAACATAATGATGCAGGCAGCGCTCGCCCGCCCCGCGTGCCGGTCCCGGGGTAATGTCATTGTGGCGCTCCTAATCAAATCCTCCGCATTAGGGCTGCGGCCATGAGAGTGCCTGTGACGGCCGTATCCCCTCGATGGAGATGCACGCTTACAGTGGCTTTATATTCGCGTATATCTTTTGGATGCGAGGAAGTCCTTCTTTCTTAAAATTGAGGCAAGCCCCGATGATGAAGGCGTTTGAAGTTGACGATCTTGGATTACGATCTTTTGAAATGTCCTGAAACTTCTGCTGTTTATACCGATAAAATTTACAAGAAACTCCCGCCATCTTTAAAACCTTGTTCAGACACAGAGGATAGAATTTGAATGCATATCCTTCGAAGGTTTAAATTATTTTTCTTGTGTTTTCATATTCCATATGAATGCTTTGGTTTTGCAAAGATTGATTGAAAAACGCACTCACAAATGCGGTAAACACACGGTAAATTACCATGAAATTCAAGCATCTTGAGAACTAAGCAATTGAATGAACTTGAAGCGAATAAACTTAAGTAACGTGGGTTTTAATCTGTTACTAAACGTATATAAGCCGCGTCTGTCCGTCCCTCAAATTCTGAGAACATTACATATTCGGTTAGGTTCGTATTAGAGATACAGGATTCCACTGGCGTCTAGCTCTAGACAGGAACACTACGATACATGAACTGAAGTACATTGCTCCTCTTGATTTAAAGAGAGTGGATTATTACCGCGTTTTATTGTAGGTCGCAGCACTGGATGCTGCTATTTTTGTTGGCCCGCATACAATGGCTTTGCTATATTTTTTACCCATATACCAGTGAAATATGCTCGTTTTGAAACGAAAGCTTAGTTCTGCACCAAAGATCTACTAGGTTTCGGTTAACTTTGATAACAATGCACAGATTGGTCATCTACGTTTTTATCTAACTTTTTTAAGATTTGATAAAATGGGATTGGATGGGATGGAACTAGATGAGATGGGATAAGATGAGGTGGGATAGGATGGAATGGGATAGCATAGGATATGATGGGACACGGGATTGGATGGGATAGTATGGGCTAGGATGGGATTGGACAAGATAGGATAAGATTTGTTTCTCATTTAAAATCATGTTCAAATGCATAATATCACATTTTCTCTTGCTGTCGGTTAAACCCTTCACACGCATTCTTGTTTCACATGTTTTTGAGGGGTATATATATACATATATATATATATATATATATATATAAATAGAGTGTTTTTTAAATACGGGACCAAAAAAATCTTTAATAACTTTTGATACAATGAACGAATTTCTAAAAACAAAGCGGCAGTAGAATCCTGAGATTAATATCTTTTAATTTGACTAATTTTTGAAGATGATATTCTTCATGTGGCATTCATTCGACTGCAAGCAATATTGGGTGCATGTTCGCATGCTTCTCATTGTAGCACTGGTGAGGGTGGGACCCATCAATCTTATTTCTTAAATGATGGCATCCTTGAGTTGAGCCAGATCCGTCGGTTTGTCACGATAAACCCTTGCCTTTAGATATCCCCACAAGAAAAACTTCAATGGGGATAGATGAGGAGACCTTGCAGGCCACTCAACGTCGTTGAATCTTGAAATTAACTTTCAGGGAAACTGGTTACGCAGGATGCTCATGTTATTCCTTGGGGTATGGCTCGTTGCCCCGTCCTGGTGGAAGTAGAGATTTGCAATATTCCTGATGTTCACTGCAGAAATTAAAAAGGCGTTTAGCACATTTTGGTTTCGCTGACCATTAACAGTTACTGCTTGGCCATTGTTGTCCTCGAAGAAATAGGGACCAATAATGCCACTCTTCATGAAACGGTACAAAACAGTTACTCTTTCTGAATGAAGTGGAGTTTCCATAATCTCCATAGGATTTTTAATAGCCCAAAATCTCATGGTCTGTTTGTTCACACACCCCTTAAAAGTGCAATGAGCTTCGTCCGACATAATCAAGCTACAAACGAATTTAGGATCCTCTTCCTCCTTCTCACGAATCACTCAAAAATTCTTCCTTCGTTCAAAATCAGTTTCCTGTTATTTTTGGCAAATTTGAATTTATACGCATGCATTGACAACCTTTTCTTCAAAATCTTTTGAACAGAACAATGACTCATCCCTAACTGTTGTGACAGGTGCTTAAGACTGATGTCGGGATTCCTTTCCACAATCTCCTTGGATTTTTCAATATTCAATCCGACAGCAACGTTGCAGGGTCGTCGTTCCTGTTTCTTCTTCGCCAGATTCCCACTGTTAGCTAAATTCTTTATGCATATGTAAATGACCTACTTTGACGGAGAATTTTGCAGGTTGATCTCTCTCTTGAAACCACGCTGGGCTAGGGCAATGCTCTTCCCATTTGAGAAGCACGCAGTGCTTGTGAAAGCAAATAATTCCTATGTCCAGTTTGTCATCTTGGCGACAATTCCACAGCAGGATGAGTTATACAGTGTCTTCTGATTCTTATTTGGTCTGTTGTATCATAGATTCGTATTTACCAAATTAAAGATATAAACCTCAGAATTCTACCGCCGTTTTGTTTTCAAAAATTCGTTCATTGTATCAAAAGTTATTAATGATTTTTAGGGTCCCTGTATTTAAAAAAACATCTTCTATAGATCTATGTAACGGCAGTACCCCTCAAAAACTTGTAAAACAAGAACATGTGTGAAGGATTTAACCGACAGCAAAAGAAAATGAGACAGACAATTGATCAATGGACTAAAACAAGAGAGTGTATACTCGCTGCGATATCCGTCGGAAATAATTTAAATCATTACTGATGATTCAAGCGCAGACCCGCCTCAAATGAGTCATATCCTCAAGGAAAATCTCACCGAGCAATTAAGCTACGGAAAATTTTTCAGCGAGAAGTTTTAAACCCTGCAAGTATCAAATAAACGCACACCTGCAAGTGTAAATGAACGTATCAATTACGTAACATTAAATGTAAACGCAGCATCACTTAGGTCAAATTAAAATTATACCCTCCTGCGACATGCTCCTTATTTGCTTAAAGCCTATAAAATAATAGAGTTTTGAATCTGTTAAATACAAAAAATTGTTATTATATAACACAACTCAAAAGTATTTTAACAGAGTGTAATCATTTCAGAACAGTAATGTCAAGCGAATAAAACAAATACAGAGAACTACACGACTCACAAATTAATGTATCCATTCATGCTGTTTCTTCACTGAATATTCTTTTTTTACAGGAGGCTAGTAAAAAAATTAGCAAAAACCCATGTCAAAATTTTAAAATTCAAAACGAGACATAACTGTATTTTCACATAATTAATAAATAATAAATCCACTGAATTACTTAGTAAACCAATTACATTATTTGATTACCAAGGTACATAAAGTTGCCTTACAAAAATTAGCACAATTCTTTCAAACTTGAGCAAGCAACAAGCGCCTGAGTGAACTGAACCAAATTACGGAACAGTTCGCAGTCCAACTGTTGTAAATACGAACTTCAAGAAAATGTTGGCGATTTTGTTCGCAGGAACATATTAATGCGCACCCAGCGAGTGTATCTCGAAGGGTGTTAAAAACGCAATCTGGCGGCCTCAGTCTGAACACCAACAGAACTGTCGATGTCTCCAACATTCATTTTTGATTCATGTGTACCTCAAGTTCCAACTGGGACCAATAATGAAAGACACCCATTAATTCCTCCCTAAAATATTGCACCAAAGCGCAAATTTATGAGCTGCAGTTGAAATCAATTTGCTCAGTTAACATGCAGACATGCTTTCGAAAACGGGGCATAAATTTTTAGCAGTGGAATAAGTGCATGTAAAATAAATGTTGAAGGAAAATAAAAAATAATCAACTCTGACGGTTCTTACGGCACCACAAATCAATCAATCATCGCTAAAAATTGTGACACATGTTTCAAGCAGATGAAGCAGTAAGTTCATTTATACACTGAAAATTAGGTTCAGTATTGTCAAAAAATTAGGGAAATAATTTCCAAAATTAATTGCCTTTAGAGTTATCTTTAAAGACCGAAACATGGAAACCAGAATTTTCATGCTTGATGTGGAATGACTAAAATATAAACAGGCATATTCTGCTCAAACAAAAGTCCGCTCCCATCTTATTTGCAGGAATCCAGCAACGAAGTAAGTGAAAAATTTCAATAAGGCATTCCAGACAACGGGAAGCATGACTGAGCAATTCAAGCGCTTTATTTCTTCAAGCAAGACCGCTCAAAGCAGGCGCAACCGCTAAGCGCTATTTGGCCTGAAGACAGCAATATCATCCCAACTCATGAATAATATTCACGTATAAATACATCATATAATTACAAATGAAGACACTGCAGCGCGGAAGTGTAGCCTACAGTACGCTCACTAGTTAGTGAACGTTCTTTTCTTTCGTGGGTCGCCACGAAATAAAATCTAGCAGTCCCAGTGTTGTTGCAATATAGTACGCTCACTAGATAGTGGGAGTACAGGGTCGCCACTAAAAGACAATCTAGCATCCTCAGTATTGTAGTACTAAAGTTCGCTCACAAGCTAATGTGACGCTACCACGACAGTGTGGCACTGTCGATCATGAATTACGCAAGTGCGACTGTGATCAAAGCATAATTTGACATCATTGAGCGTAAAGATGCAACACAAACTCAGTGAAGTCGTCAGCACAACTCAACCTTGGGGGCTGTGAAGCCATGGTGTTGTGATCTAAGGCAACTCCCCTAATAAAAAAAATTAAGGCGGACTGAATCATTCGCAGCTGTGCAAGCAAAATTCTGATGCACACAACAAGTGAAACTGGCTGCGAAATTAATCTGTTGACCGTTCAACGATCGGCAAGAGTAATGTAGTACAAAGTACCTTAAAATAAGTTTTCGGGATTTATTCGCAACCGTACAAATAGATTATTTATACTCACTATTAGAAAGAATTTCTGGAAAATAATTACTGATCATTTGATTCCCTTTTTGAGTTGTTTGCCTGTCATAAAGTTAATTTCTTTTGCGGGTCACATCCGCTTAACTCTTTAGGAGAAAGTCAAGCAGACACATTTTCCTCTTTGGCAGGAATCGTAATGAAAGTCTTGTGCAGTGAAAACAAACTTTTTCCAAAAAAATTATCTACCGAAAAACTTGAACCATATGTCTATAACTCATTAAAATTGATAATTCCTTGCACTCTATTGCGCATAGCACATTCCTTAGTCATCGCTAAGTCGACACTCTATGCTCACTGTAAGAGAACTCAAGCTCGATGCCTCGCTCACTGCCAAAGCACTACACTTCCCTACGCTGCTAAAGCACTGCACCATCATTCTCAAAACACTCCACGCTCACTGTCAAAACATTCTCATCGCTATCATAGCTCTCTACCGACCCTAAAATACACTTCATCCGTACTCCCGCTGCGAAACAAAAGCACTCACACTACCAAAACTCAGCACTCCCTCCCTAACTACCCAACCATCACTACCAAAGCACTCCCCATCACCACCAACGCACTTCACGATCAGTACCAACACAATGCTTGCTTTCTAGCAAAAAACTAAAGCTCTTCAGCCTAATGTCAATGCACTTCACAATTACTTTCCTAAAATGTTCTGACACTTCACAGGCGTCAAGGAAGTGACAGGTTTAAACCATGAAGCGATTGAAATCATGCAATGATAACCTATTTCAATCGTGAAATTCCATGAAACATCATGCCATCGGCCTGAACTTCTCTTAAAGCGCAGTCATCAGTAATGTTTCTCAGAGCCATCACTGACTTTGTTCTTTTGAAAGAAATGTTTTGACAAAAAATAAGCTCGTAAACTGTAACTTAGGAAAAAATAATATACTAGTCGCGAGAATGGGTTGAAGAATACATATTTTTTAGTGCTAAGACATCAGGGACGGAAACCTCTTGACATCTAGAATAAACTGAGTTTGGGAGAATCGGGGTAAAATTTTAAAAAATGCTCAACTACTCTTATGTGTCTCAATTCTTCTAGACGTCTGTCTTTTGCCTAAGTGCTTTATTACTCTGTAAACGAATTTTTGTTTATCAAAATAATTTTTACAAAATGAGTCCATCGTGAACAATTACCATTATCCTTCTTACCTTTACATCATAACCTCCAAAACGACCTCAGATCAGCAGTTTCGGAGCACTCTCACTCGATTTGTGCATAATTTTTCACTCTAAAGCCTTCTTACTGCAGCCATGCTTTACATTTGTTTCATTGATGACACAGTCATTAGTTTCGTCTCAACTGGTACCATACATGTCCCCAGTATATTTAAGCGTGCACTGCACCAACAATTTGGCAGCCAAACTCACATAGTCTCATTCTGTTCCTACAAACCCAAATGCGTCTCACCCAATTTCTCAGCAGTTCAGTTCCAAATACCTTCCAGGAGCCTGATCTCTAATATCTTAATTCCTATCACTTCCATTCACCCTCCCAGACGCACTGAAGTACATGTACAACCTGATAGACTTTTTACTGAACAATAGAAAGAAGAAAGATTGTGAAGGCTTATCAAAACTATTGCCCAAATGCATCAAGGCGATGTACATATTTAGGCTAGGCTTTTGCTAAAAATCTATTGTAGCCAGTCTCGTTGTCCTTCTTATAGTTTTTCTTCACATTTATTCGGACGTAATATCTCTTCAGATCTGTTTTGACTGTTTTTACCAGTTCTAGAACAAAATGAGTATACTGTAAATAATTGCTGACTATATTATGACTCATTTTCTCAATAGGGTGATAAAACACAGTAAACCTATTCTGAAAAGAAAGTAAAAATGGCATGAAATGACTTCAAGGGATAGCGGAGAAAACCTTCAAAAATGAACGCAAAAACATTAATTAGGCTTCACAATCTTGTAATACCTCAATGTAGAGTAGTAGTATGACTAGTAAACTAGTTTCAATGTAAACTAGTCAACTTCCTAATTCACCAACAGAAGAAATTATTTCCTTGAATTAATTTATGCTACAGTATGAATTTAGGAGACCCGAATTCAAGACTTTACTTCGACAATCATCTTTGGTAGAGAATAATGGTGATGGTTTTTCTGCTCTTAAAACGGTAATGAAACGTCTGTTTTTCAAGCATTCATGTCATACTAGTGTCTCCACATTAGAACTTCAGAGTGAGTTACCTGTACGAATACTATTTATCGACTCAGCACTTCAAGGGGACCAATCGCCATGCTTAAACTCTTACCCGGTACTTCTTATTTAATGACTACGCACTATAACTCGAGTGCAAGCTACCTGTGCTACCATATGTCAAGCTTGTGCTCCGAGGAGGAGTACCCACTGAAAATAGAGCAAGGAAGACGTCACTTCCAGGTTTTGTGACTCATGAAACTCTGCCACACGTAATCGCTGAGCTATGCTCGTGCACTAAAAGATATCAAGCAAACCAGATAGTCCATTATAAAATTCATTCGTTTTTATTATCAATCTCCTGCCGTGTACCGCTCTCACTAGCTTTAACCTAGTGTTCGTTTCACAACTCTTAATCTAATGCATAGGGGATAATTGATGTACATAGATAATACATCACAATTTCTCAAGCGAATATAAGCATATTAAAAACATTTAAAATGCTTCTAAGCACTCATGCCAGTAATGAAGTGAAGTTGAATTGAATTCATTCAATTCTGTTATAACAGTTCAATTTTCGGTGTAATGTTTTGCAAGTTATTCATTTGAGTGATAATCAAGTGAACAAATGTAACTCTTAACTATAATATTCATCAAAGTTTTCTGAAATGCTGCTCGTATAGGCGAAATCATCTTTGCAGTCGTGAAGTCATTTCCGATCGGACTGTACAATAGCATCAGTATTTTATGCCGAAGTCTAATTGGTATTCCTACGTGCAGTCTCACGGAAGTTCCAAAACAATTGGGTGGGACATACATCTACCAACACAATATCAAACGTTCAATACTTTCGTGATAAAACATTAGATGATTTTTTAGGAATGTGGGTTGTTCTTAATAGTGGAGCAATGCTGAACTCGATTTAACTATACTTCCATTACAATGAAGCCATCATCGAAACTTTACTCCATAGTTCAAATGCATTGAGCTGTACCTCCCAACTCAGAGATTGCACATAGTCTCACGTTTGCAAAATCAAGCGTTTTAAATACTCATATTCAACCGGTCTTAACAGCGTGGAGACTTCGAGGATCGCCCTCGAAGTGAAACACCTCGATTACAACGAATCATAATCCTTTTTAACGCCGTTAGAGATATGATCAGAAGCCCGAAGAAATTCATAAAGATAATGGCAGAAGAGTGTGGAATTAGTCCTAGGAAGGTTAGGAAAATTGTTCACAATTAATTTGAAAACATCTATTTTAACACAAAAAAAACTTTCATCAAGAAATAAATGCTGAAAAGAACGAATGGAGTTGAGGCTCTGTTGAATGAAGAAGAAAGGCATGGCAGGTGAAATCTTCTGGTCTGACGACAAGCTATTCTTGACTGAAAAAACTCACAACCGGCGTAATGAGTACATCATTGGGAAAAACGCTTGTGCTATTGCACTTGATAGAGAAAGTGTGCATCGTGCAGAAAAGGATGTTTAATTCTCTCTTTGAAGTTTTGTTAAAGAAAATTGCAATTCGAATTTCGCAATGGCAAATGCACTTAATCGTCCCTTTTTCTCTTAATTAGTTATCTTCTATCTATATCCTCCAATGGACAATTTTCAGTTTTTACTTTTCCCTTATGTACATTTTATAAAAACTAAAGATATATTATTATGAATTTCAAATTGCAGAGATTCAGTGGCTTCATTGATATTCTATGAAGGAGTTGTTTTTTGAAGCGGACTCGGTATGTTGCAACCCTAATGCATCTCCAACTATCAGTGGATGGGGGAGTACCGCTGGGTACAAGGCTAGGCTCCTGGCTTCCAGCGTATTTATAAATAATCTGGCTGAATTATTGATACAACATTTACTTTTGTTTCCTGACAATACTGGGTTTATGTCAGTGTTGAAACGCAGGGAAATCCAGTGAAGAAAATGAATCTTTAAATTATAAACTTAAGTGATTGAATTGACTAATACGCTAATTCCCCGTCTACCCAAAGTATAGTGCGTTTACCGTATCATTATATGATGTTGGATGGCATTTGATTTATTTTAATGAAGACACCTTAGAATGGGTGAGTAACATTAAATATCTAGGTACCAGAACTGAGAATAACCATAATTTTGCCAAGAAATAAATCAGTTAATCGATTTTAATAATTGATGCTGCAGTATGCTCTCCACCACCTCAAAACAAATAAATATCAGCTCAAAGATATCGTCACACTATGCTCTACAGTAGAGTGCTCACACTTTATTTTTGTGCTATTTATTTAGAGTGGGCATCACCTGCTATTATAAATAAGATAAAAATCATAATTCAATGGACCCTTCGGTTTATCTTGCGGGTAGATAGCATAGATTTTAAATTCACGAATACTTACTTTAACCAAGCGTAAGCCACTAAAATAGTCTCACTTATTCATGTGTTTAAATATATATGTAATCCTCAACTTCATTTACAATGTTTAAAGAGAAATTAACAATCTATTTATTATGCAGCATATGTCAGGACCTTATGCACCACCGTATAAGTAACTCCCTTTTTAAAAAACCTCCCATTTGCCCTAAAAAACAGTTTGTGATCCTCCAGAGCATTTTCACTTATGATTCGTTGAGTGACAGACTGAAAAAAACACATGTTCAATAATTCATTCAAGCGTTTGTACGATATTTTATTTCATGCATTATTGTGATACAGTAGAATATTTGTCCTGCCTATATTTCTCTTTGGACGCCGCAAAATGGAGTTTTTGATACTTGTGGTGCGGATAAACTTTTACATTTTGCAACATAAGATGTTAACAATTTCTCTTCGCGAGCTTTGCTTGAAAGTTGCAGACCTGAAAAAAGTCGCAAAGTAAGATACACTGTGTTGGACACATGTAAAGTATATTTTACTCGTGATGTGAACCTTCTTTGCAATTAAACGTTCAAACATCACGAAACCAACATCTGTTGTGGCTTGGCCGGTCATTATGGACGTTCTCTCTCATTCTCGGAAGACCGAACTCTAGAATCAAAGCAAAAGCATTCGTTGGTGGCATTGTGAAGCCTGTGTCGAGTTATGCGGCAAAAAATCCTGCAAATGATAAACTGAGAGCCTTTCAGCAAAACATTTCAATTTTTTTCTTATCCAGTCTCCCAACAATGATGGGATAAAAAGGAAAAACAAAGTAGTTAAAAAAATTGTGATGAAATGAACGTTTCAGAATACATTGAATTTATCCATGGTGCTTTGTTTATCAAGTCTGAATGTTAAGAATGTGAAGACTCTCTAGTGTTTCTGAATAATCGTAAACAAAAAATTTTGGTAATACAATTACAATAACCAAACAACATTGAAAATGTTAACAAACATCTGATAAGTTCAGCATTGACTCGTATTCGTTTGGTAACGGACGGGTTTTAAAACGAGCATAAGCTCTGAAATGCGCTGATTAGAAGAATATTGGTTGAATACGATGTAAATTTAGGCTTTTAAACCGTGATTCAGTTAGAACAGCATTCTCTAATTAGCGAGTTAGTTTGGTTTGGCTATGCCCGTGCGAAGTCGTTAACCAATAACTAAATGTTAAGTGTTTGTCAACATTGGGGTAATATTTTAATGGTATTGTCTTTCCATAGTCAACGTTTTATTATCGGCTATTCAAAAAAAGAAGTTGGTTTCTAAATTCTTCAAACAAGGTTTATTTTTTCAGTGCAATGAAGATGAACTACACCTTTTTCGATTCAAGTTAAAATATCTGACTTTCAAGTTAAAATATCTGACTTTCCAGTTAAAATATCTGACTTTCAAGTTAAAATATTTGACATTCAAGTTAAAATATCTGACGTTCAAGTTAAAATATTTGACATTCAAGTTAAAATATCTGACATTCAAGTTAAAATATCTGTCGTTCAAGTTAAAATATCTGACATTCAAGTTAAAATATCTGTCGTTCAAGTTAAAATATCTGACATTCAAGTTGAAATAACTGGCATTCAAGTTGAAATAACTGACATCTAAGTTACAAATTTTAAATACACCATAAAATATTTTATAAAACGATTTAAAAATATGAACTTTAAAATACGTATTGCTCATTAAATTACATTGACTAAAAAAATTATAATTAGAAGTTGTTTGTATTCACATGCGTAAATGCTTCCATGGATATAAAAACACAAGGCGAGTACACATGTACATAGTTTAATACAATAATAATAAGTTTGTAATGCTCCTTATTACAATATTTCGTTTTCCTTTTTTCCTTTTCTTTTTCCTTTAATACAATAATAAGTCTGAAATGCTCCCCTAACACGTCAGAAGTTTTTTAATGCAATCTATTTTATGTACAAATATACAGATGTTTAAAATGTTTCCATATATATTTAAATTGCATTCTCTACAGAAGAATGAAAATAATTGCTTTGATAAGTCCTTAAATGAAATAATCTAATAGATTTTGAATAAGAATGCGATATATTTATTAAGAACTACATATGTATAATTTCATGCAGT
>JACJUY010003716.1:54429-81866 GCA_014220935.1 Platorchestia sp. MABIK | reverse complement strand
TTTTATTATTAGACTGTCTTAATAAGAATGTTAAATTTAAAAGCTACTTTCTTTGCTCTTTTATTCATAAACATACATTTCCTACAGAGACTAGTAAAAATTGAAACGAATGCAACTATTGCTGCACTACTAGGTTCCTATAATTTTTTAGGGGTAAGCACTTTGCATATCATTCAGGGCCGGTTTCAATTAGTTTATATACAGTGACTCTCACATGCGCAGCTCACCAGAATTTGAAGCATAATCTACAATTTTAAATTGAGCGCCACTGACAACCTGTTCACAGGGACCTATACAATGCTGCCTTATATTGGAATGGGAAGGTGCTCCCAACGGGCGTCCCGTACGATGGCTTCTATCGGCATGCTCTGTGACTTTCATAAATAGTGCTCGGTGGGTTGATCCCACATCCCGGGATGGGCAATGCGCACAACTAAATTCATAAATGAGAGAAGATCGCAAGCCCTTGGGTAGGTCATCCTTAAAGCGAAAGAGGGATCCAATAGTGAACCTGTTCAATAAAATTATACGGAAGCGAGTTGTAGGAATTGATTTGCCAAGCAAACTAGACAGTTCAGTTTTTAATTTTTCGGACTGATAGCCAAAATATGGTAGTACGCAATACACAATAGATGAAATCTGTTCAGGCTCTCTAGGGCTGTAGACATCAGAAAGAAAAGTATTAACCGATTTATAAAAGGCCGATTTATAAAACTGGAAAACCGTTAGAAACTTTAACGTCAAGAAAATTAAAAGAATTTCCTTGTTCAACATCTACTGTAAACTTAATACTAGGATGTTGAACATTTAAATATTACATTCAAATAAAGAAATAAACATTTCGGGAATTGGGATCGAGTTTTTCGAGCACACAAATCTACCAGTGCGCATCTGGTTAGCAGCTCGGGAAAGTTACTTCACCCCATAACCATGTTTTTATCTTCTACTGAAATGATGCCGACGCAGAAAATTCCACGGCGTCAGAAATGAGGAAGAGCTGTCGCACAAGGCTAACGGAAAATTTTTACAATCCAAAGAACCGTGAACAAAAAAAAGTATCTCTGGAAAATATCTAAAATTACTCAACATACTGGATTTCAAAATCTCATTAGTGTGTAATTTCTTATATATAGTCTATGGAAATAAAATAAAAAGTATTATAATGCCTGTGGCAGTGGTTGAATTAGCTACGAGGTACGTAACAAAATTGTTTGCTACATGTTAAGAAAAAGAGAAGACCTGAAGCATGCCACTGAACTGTCTAAAATACCGTCCGTCCTAAGTTATTTTCAAGTAATGAGAAAGGGTTAGCCAAATATTATTAGGGGAACATTATCGGAACACCATCACACAGAACACCAACATCGCTGTCAGCAACTGAAGTTGCCATTTTATTTCCTTCTACGTTATGAAACTTTTCATCTTTTCAACTTTTCATGTATTCTTTTTAAAAATATTTTTCCAAGTTCCCCATCAATAACGGTGCAAGTTTTCATTTGGCGTAATAAACAGTGACTTTATTTTGAAAATCATTTAAGCAAAACTTTTTACAAGTTTATAATAAATAACGTACAACAGTAGCTAAATCTCGATTCCAATTCCAAACTCTATAATGTTAAGGCAGCAGAGTTCACAATGATGGATATAATTGGTAGAAGAAAACTGGACACCGATGTTCCAAGCCGTGAAAATCATTCCTCTCCCCTGAAACACACCAATGCTCGTGAACAATTGCTGGCGACAAACATTGAAATCAAATTTTCTTAACAAGCTTGGACCAGAATAATCAAACAAGTCTTTTCTGGAAAAAATCTGCAAGTTGAGGCATTTTGGTTCACCTTTGTTTGAAAAACTCAACTTGAGTTTTTTGAAGAAAAAGTGGCCAATTTAGCGACCCTGAGCGAACTGTACTGACTGAACCAAGTCGGAGAAAATCCTCATTTTTGACCACGTAATTATTTAGAATTCCGAGAAGTTATTCTTATTATGATTGTCTGCGATTGCTGATAGACTTATTGCCATTACCTAACATGTCCGGTAGTCGGATGGCTTACATTGAGAGCATTTGATTCTACTTCACTAAGTCGAACTAGCGTAGCAGTCATCACTTACCCAGTGATTAGGGATGACAAGGCGCATAAAGGATTGTGAGGGCGATTTACATATTTACGATAAATTTTGCATAAAATCAGAATGGCATTCACAGTAGAGTAGCACACAGAGCCATTTGTTTGCAGTATTTGCACAAGTGCACAACTTCCACGCAAACTACAGGGAAGCAATTCTGCCCTTATACATCTGCGTGGCGCCTGGCACCTGATCGCATGCAGTAGACGGAGCCCTTGGTGATCCATAGACTTGCATACTAGTCTTTTAAAGGCTATCTGGAGCTGAATTCCAGCCATTGAGATACTGGACTGGAAAACTAACATGAGCTGGATTCCAGCCAATGAGATACCTTACTTGAAACCAACAAGAACCCTTCAAATTCCCCATGGCATTTTGTCCATAAAAGTAACATGGCAACAATTAGCAGAAGTGAGCCCATGTGTCTTACCTTCCTGCCGATAAGGTACATTCTCAGCCCTGCATACCTGCGATAAAACTAATTACTACAGGCAGAGACTGTGAGGCTTGGTGCCGAGTGCACGACCGGAGCAATTCTAGACTTGATGAAATGTCCATTGTCTATGAAGACTCAGAATTTCCAGATGATGTGTTCTTCCACTGGTAAGTTCCCCAATTCCATGGGAAAATTTGAAAATGAAAATGTAAATTTTACCCTTTGAACAGTTAGTCTTTCCAGTTCATATAAAATTTTGCTATTCCGGATGGGCATTTTGCTCTAGCATATTTACATTTTCCTTCCGAGAAATCATTTTCGTAAAAAATGGTTGCCCATGTAGCTCTGTCAGAATTTCTAGGAATTGCTTTCCAGGAAAGAAAAGTTTTTCAACGAAAAAAAGTAACTCAGTTTAAGGCAGTAAAGTTACTGTTTAAAATTCAGTTAAAAAGAATTACAAGTACAATTAAAAACAATTTACTTCGCCTCATAGGCACAGCGGGCGGCGCAAGTTCACTTAGAAAATTTACGGTGCTACCTTAAGAAGATGTGTCTCCTGAAAATGCAATTCTCAAATGCACATTCACTTCGTGAAGGCCAGCCCCGCTTGTCCCAAGTGTGGCGAAGTGTGCGTATTTCTCCCCGTCCAGTGCTCGCCCGTCCCAAGTGTGGCGAAGTGTGCGTATTTCTCCCCATCCAGTGCTCTCCTGTCCCAAGTGTGGCGAAGTGTGAGTATTTCTCCCCATCCAGTGCTCGCCCGTCCCAAGTGTGGCGAAGTGTGCGTATTTCTCCCCATCCAGTGCTCGCCCGTCCCAAGTGTGGCGAAGTGTGCGTATTTCTCCCCGTCCAGTGCTCGCCCGTCCCAAGTGTGGCAAAGTGTGCGTATTTCTCCCCATCCAGTGCTCTCCTGTCCCAAGTGTGGCAAAGTGTGCGTATTTCTCCCCATCCAGTGCTTTCCTGTCCCAAGTGTGGCAAAGTGTGCGTATGTCTCCCCGTCCAGTGCTCGCCCGTCCCAAGTGTGGCAAAGTGTGCGTATTTCTCCCCGTCCAGTGCTCGCCCGTCCCAAATGTGGGGAAGTGTGCGTATTTCTCCCCATCCAGTGCTGGCCTGTCCCAAGTGTGGCGAGGTGTGCGTATTTCTCCCCATCCAGTGTTCACCCGTCTCAAGTGTGCGTGTGTTCCCACACCGCCTCACCATCGTATGGCCTAGATAGTGGCTTCTTGTTTGTTCAATAAATGTTGAAAAACTACATATTTCTTGTCCAGTTCTCTTTCGGCATTTTTCCAACTCAACGATGTATTACAATGCTGTGCGAAATGACATATCAAGATTTCACAACATAATGGTAGAAGTTTGCTCTGAGGGATTTTAGGAAATTGTACGACAGGGTATAACAAGATTGTCCAAAAGGATGCAAGACTTCACTAAGGAATGTTACTGAATTTCTCTAGAGATGGAATAAAACAGGACAAGATTGCACTGATGGATGTTACCAAAATGTGAAACAAGATATTGAAATATAACACAACAGGAGATCAAAAGACTACGCATGCAAATGTTGCGAGATTGCACAAAAGTTCAGCAAGATTGCACTAAATAATGAGTTAAGGTTTCACGAAAGGATGTTCCAAAGTTGCTCTGAATGTTACAAAATTATATCATCAGTTAATACGAGTAACTTTTGTTGCTATATAACTTTTGAGTCTATGCATCATTATCATTGCCTTCACATACGTATTCTCAGCCATCGATCTCAAGAACGTTTACGAGGATTGTTCACACTTTTTAATTAATCTTAGATATATTCGTTTTCATGATAATAATGAACAATGTAACCACATGAATCTTTATATTATACAATTATATGGAAACCCAATTGGTCCGATATGTTTCCTTACTTTGAAACATCAGTTGTGCACGTTGTCCATCGCAGTATACGAGTTGCACCTCTCGAACGCTTTACAAGAGAGATGCCGAGTATTTTTGTTGCATTCAGTGAACGTGTATTGGTTGCTTGCCTCTCCCATCTTTAGAAGTACGTGGCAATTAAGTACAAGTACTTTCCATCATTAAAGAATCTGAAAAGAATCATTAAATACTTCATTATACGTGAGGATTAAAATTTTTATTTTGTATGTCTGATCATGCACGCCATATTTTGATAATTGAAGACGAACAACTTAACTTCAGTGATTTGAATTACTAAACAAATTTAAGCTGTTCCTCTTTCACTACAAAATAAGGAATTTAGGTAACTTCAAAGTATCTTACTATGTAGTAACTAGTGGTGAGCTCCTTTATACATGTATATGCTAACACCTGTAAGCTCTCAGTAATCCATGGATTTACCATGGATCAAAAAACAAGTCAGAAAAACGTAACAAGCAGAAAATTGAAATAGTATCTCATTGATCAGCACATCATTAGCGGAAGATATAAAGTGAGACTAGAAATCTGAAAATTTTCATGGCTATTTATCTTGAAAAGCTCTAAATAAAAAATGTCAGGAAGGAGTCACCTAATGAGCGATATATCTGCCTACAACACACCGCCAACAAGCAGTGGCAACAACACGTTAAAATAGCTCCAAACGACGAGCCGTCGCTCTCAGTCAGTATATATAGAAGCAAAGGAAGGGTTCATTTATAGCAATACTGAATAGATATTTTAATGGGGAATTACGTAATGGACGGAAATACGTGCGCTATCAGCCCTACAACGTGCGGTATGAGGGCAGATAACTAGCAGGAAGAGCTCTCTCATCTCGGTAGCGGTCCAAATTGCGTCGTCTGTAGAGTCAAGTTTGATGTTTTGTAGCAAGGCTTTCAGATCGACTGGCAAGTTTCCTTCTGTGTCAATTGATGCTTCCTTCTGCTGTTTTTGTCAAGTTTGCTTCTGCGGTTTTTGAAACTGTGAATTTATTTTCAATCTGTACTAACCTAACCAATGTAATATTTTAACGTTTTTAGCGTGTTTTGAAACGTCATTCCTGAAAACAGAAGTGCAATAGATTCCATCTCAGAAATTCGTTCCCTAGCATTTAGCTACAAAAGGAAAAATGCCATGATGCCTGTAATTTATAATTAAATGTCATAACTTCTTTAAGCTTGACTTTATTTGCCGCCTGACAATGTATGAATAAAATTATTGTTGATGCGCCCCTCCGCGCTCCGTTATTGCCAGCTAGCGAGAGATGTGTCTGCAGAGGTTGAGGCGGATTGCAGCAGACACAACTGAATGGGGAAAGGTAACAAACCATCAAATAAATTATAACTCACTGAGGATGTTTAATTTCGTGCCTAACACGCTCTGTAGTACTGTGTCGGTTACGTTTCCGGATTTTGGTTATTCTGGTCGAATTCTTGATCTTAAGATCATCCAAATGATAGGAAGCGAGAAACACTCAGCTTCTTGCAGCCATTCTGGGTTGCGTGTTGCAGAGTGATTTTCATGGACAGATTAGTGAAGAGAAATGGCCAATCTTATAATCATCGTTTGAGTGAGACACTCGGAGGGCATTACGTCATGGGTGAACCAGACACACTCGCACACCTGACTCCCTCGCACACTAGAAACACAAACACATGACACACACAAACACACCAGACACACCCACACACACACACCAGACACACACACACCAGACACACACACACCAGACACACACACACACCAGACACACACATACACACCAGACACACACACCAGACACACACACACCAGACATACACACATGCATCAGACACACACACCAGACACACACACACACCAGACACACACACCAGACACAAACACACACGCCAGACACACACACACCAGACACTCACACATACACCAGACACACACACCAGACACGCACGCACCAGACACACACACCAGCCTGTTCACAGCGTCAGCAAAGAGCAGCAGAATGTCACACGTCTGTTGTGTGCGGGCGACCACAATTCTATCAGCAGAATGAAATGACCGATTATGTTCTTTTCCTCATGAAAAAAATCGAACATTTCTTTGTTAATAAAATAATACATATTTGTAAACTCTGTGCTTGATACGAGGGAAAATGCCGAGGTGGTGTAAATCTTGTTTCAACATGTTGACTTCCGTTCATTTTTAACTGAGTGTTACATGCAGGAAAGTTATTAGTTATGACAGTATACCCGGCCGTGTCTGTCAGCAGTCGGGTGCAGAATTTTACGGCAGTCGCATCGAGCGACACAATGAAACATTAGGTATGAGGAAGCAAAATAAGTAAAATGAAAATAATGCTTCCAAATATTGGTTAGTTACTACGAATTGAACAAATTTTAACTTGATTATAATTTCAGTTGCTGTAATGGAGCCATTTTTGAAGATATCTGAGAGTGAGATTAAAAGAAATATAATTTTTATCAAACAACAACCCCAACAACAGTTGGTAAGTATTGAACACAACATTAGGTGGGGCTCACACCAAGTAGTCGAACATATCTGTAACACCGAAGTAATTACATAAATCTCTATTCTACAGTTTCTAAAGTTTAAAATTAAATATACCAGCTAGGAGAAGAACTTTCAAGAGTGTCGTTGTGTGCCGAAATGTTTTATTTGAATGAAGACTTAGAATATCATATTGAACATTTCTATCTCAAGCGTCATAGTCAGCATCTGGAGGAACACGACACACATGACAATTAGGTAAAAAAGAATAAGCCTACTGTGATTCTGATTACATTATTTGCAACGAGAAGCGGGGTTGACTTTCATTCAATCCTTTCCTGCACCATTTAAAATTGGGAATAAAGGGCTTTTCCTCTGAAAAGTGCACTATTATGCAGTTTGAAGTACAGAGCAAAGTACTGCCATTAATAAAGTGAAATATTTGTAAAAAGTGATGGTTGCATACACAAAAAATGAAAGTAGTAATTCAGTTCTTAGTTTGTTTTTTTGTAATTTGGTTTGTGCTATTTCTGGCACGCGGAACAAAAAAGAGTTAAAACCGGGTAGCCTTTAATGCTGCAAAGGTATTCTTAAAGATAGAGATCTGGTGGGACATAATTCAGTGGTGCTATTCTCAGTAAATCATCTAAGGAATTAAAACACTTACATAAAAACTCCAGAAGTGACTACACTTGAAGTTTTAATTTATTACTAGTGTGTACGATCCGTCAAAAATGAAGGTATTCGATAGTTCCCTTAAAAAAGTCTCAAGATTACCAAGTCTTAAGATACCCAGTGTATATTGCGGCAATAAATAAGGGTGCGTTACTTATGCGCCACCCTGCACCACTGCAATGGAGTCACATCTAAAACAACACAACTGATGTATTGCGTACTTGTTTAACTGTCTCTCCGTTCCTACTCGCAATCCGCACACCAGACGCCTGAATTCTATGTAGCTGCGAAGTTCTCTTCTTGGACTGTAATTTATTAATGTATATTGAAATGTATTTGCCTATTATGAATATCAAAAGTTATCCTAGCCTAACAGCGAAGAAATCAAAAGAAGAAAAAACAAGCATTTAAAAAGTTCTTATACAACCATGTTTTACCTGTCGATCATAAACCAGTTTAAACACAACGCAATTTTGGACGGGTCGACTGCACTTGTTTTGAAATACCAATCGTCCAATTTGTTCGAACGCGTGTGCAACTTGGCAACAACGCACAAGTAAGCGCAGCCTAACACAGCGCTGGCAACTGTCACTCTGACATAGCTACAATACCACGTAATGCTTCCATGGCCTCCACACGCCAGCTAGCACTCGCTATCTGTGTCATGTGTCTTACTTGGAGGCTTAAAATGGTCATCGACATTCGCTCTTTGATCGCAAGCTCACACCTCATTTATTCAATTTAAGTGAATAAATCTTCATTTGTTAGGGAGCTACACCTGACCAGCTTCGAGGAGGCCTGCATAAAGACCGATTTAGCGTTTGTTGACGAGCAATTAGTGCACACCTCACTTGCTAATAGAGCTCCCTGCGTCCCCGCCTCACCAGCACCAGCTGGCCGCCAGTTACGGCACTACTTAAGATTTCTCTAGCACCAATTACGAGGGTCAGATTTGTTTCAGCTGAGCGATAGCCCTGGTCTCCGTTGGTGGCTGGAGATTGCTGCGATTGCGGCGCATCGTAACGACCCCCAAACTGCCGCTCTTATCTCTAATGGGCCCTTTTTGTCCCTTTACGACGACGATGCGAACTTCCCCAGCTGAACTCCGCAGTATGAAAGGGTGATTCTCAGTAGCCGTCAATTTGTACGAGTGAAGTTTTTGCATACGAAGTAGTAGCTATAAACTAACTTTACTGAAACCTTGTGCCGTGAAAATGCAGACCTGTTAAGATAATTACGAAGCTACGCTAAGTAGTGAGAGCAGTATGCAAATAATCTCTTCAGCCGCCACCAAAGCGAAGATTTGCGCAATGCTAACAAATATAATAGAACTGAATAGAAGTAATGGCATAGCAAGTGAGATAAGTAACATTTGTACGGTGATATCTATCATTCAGCATTAACACTATGCGTATCAGGGAAGTATGTTGAGCAACGCGCAGTTTCATCATTGAAACGTGATGAAACATCTCGTTATCAACAGAACAACGCGTCAGAGAGGCTTGTGGAAACTATTGGATCACAAGAGCCACTATTCAAAATCCAGGCGGAATTAGGAGGAGATAGTCCACTTGCTGTAAAAGTTAACTAACTCCCTTCTTTCTCAAAAAGTCAAGTTCCTTCAGACCAGTTGAATTGAATACTTTGGGGCAGGACATTTAAAATTTCTCATCGAGTACTAACACCAAGCGCCCATCAATATCATATTCCGAACGATGGTAAAAGCCCCTTGAATTTCTTTTCTTGAATTAAAGTCGATGTGAGTTTTGTTGGACTGTCACGCTCCGAGAGGACATGGAAATGAAAACCTGATCTTGGATTCGAGTTGAAGATTTTGGGATTTGGCTTACAGGTTTTTATGTCCACAGGCATGAAGGGAAAATAAATTTTCTTTACTGCAGCCTTTTTTCTAGGAGTGGAAAAAATAAAATAAAACGAATGCCTTCACATGTTCACAACCATTCGAACTCAATGACTCAATTATAATTTCAATAACGTCTGAAGGAGATTTTTTCGTTGATTACTAGACATTGCAATTGATTTTAAAGTGTTAAGTTAAAACATTGCTACATAGTTTAATCTTTTTTGGTTGGAAATCAACTAGATTAAAGTACAACATGTGAAGTTTACCCATAGCTCGTGTAGCCATTCATTTTCAACTGAAATACCAACATACATTGACCCTTTCTACTCGCTTTGGAGGACTGACCCAAGACGATCTTTGCCACGTAAACTCCCGTGGCACAACCCTAAACTTGTACGTCTGGATCATTTTGTATTAGATGCAACAGATCATGCTTAGGTGTTTGTTCACTTCATCCCATAATAAAAGCTGACTCCCTTTCTTCTTCTGCCTCGACTACATGAGAAGAACAAGACGGGCAACTGAGCCCTAAATTATCATGTTCATTAGTTCTCTCTCTACATAAAAATTCGAGTTTTAACACCGCTGTTGTTGCCTCTATACGGACAGTCTTTCACCTTGTATAATCATCTTATTCCGAACTCACTTCGCCCATTTTGTGTCTCATAACTTACTTCAATCATTAAGAGAACTCTGTTAATTTATTCTGTGAAATTTTCAAGTCATCTGTATAATAAGATTCACCTTCCTCTTCATCCTCCCTGTCTTCCTTAGCAACTCGTTTCTCGCTCCAGCAAACCGTGTCATTCCAGCCATACTTCTCGGACACCTCAGCTCCGACACGTTAATGTTCATCTCCTCTCACCTGATCTCAATCGACCAGTCTTTTCATTGAGCTCCTCTTGCGCACGAATAGCTATACTCGCCCGTCTCACTCTCCCCTTCTCACGAAATCTCACGGTCTTGTGCAGTAGAAAAATCATTTTACTTTTCAATGTTTCTTCTTCAAACATGTCTTCACTGTACTCGCACTTGTGTTCTCAATTCCTTTTTTAACTGCATTTGTGATGATTTAAATTTTTTATCACACCTGGTAAACTCTAACATAGCTCAAAACACTCCTCGTTTTATCAGCCCCGTTTCTTTAGTAGAATTTAAGGAATTTTTCTCAAATGCGAGTACTGCCCTTCGAATATGTTCGGGTCTTGACTAATAATTACCTTCTCAACGCAGCATGGTCTCACGACACTCCAAATGAGTCACACAACAGTCCACAGAAGCGGTAAGAAGTCGTAACGACATCTGACAAGCTTGTCCCAACTAGGTACATCATCCTTCTTCAGACACAAAATCTTTATCAGTTTTGAGAGTAGTAAACTGACTGACACAGTTTTCGTTTCCGGTTAAATTTAGCAGTGTTTCAATGTTTGAATATCATTAGTCACGGCAACTAATACCATTTTTTGTTCGTCAAAATACAGAATATTTTAGAAAATGAGAACTAGGGTGCCAGTAACCCGATAACGGGACTAAGAATTAATCATTGGTGATGACATACTGACATGCTGCCCGCAAGTCTTCACTACACCATTGGCCCCACCACCCAATGATTAAACTCATCCTTGTCACGCTTAACAGTCCACTCCTCCAGTGGGCACCCTCCCTGCTATTCATTTTAATTTAACCCTATTATACTTATCATTATCCTACCCTGTTACATTAACATTTAAGTGAGGCAAAAATTGGGATTTTAAAGATATTCAAAATTCTTTGACACGGACTTGTAATGCCATTATGTGTATTTTAAGCATTTAGTTGTTTTAATTAAGTGCAGATAATGCAATAAACAACATCTTACGCTTTTCATCCTCACCTAACTTACAACAGATTTTACTGAAAATAAAGTGTATGAATGTCACATGTACTCTTTCTTCTAGAAGAGGCTCGAGCTTAAGAATTTTAATGTATGCAAAAGAAGGAGCTCATTTCCACTGGCAGAATGGTGGAGCACTTTCACTTCTTCCGCCGCACTGCAGCGCCTAAAAAGATCCGGAGTTAAAGCCACAATTTAAAGTCTTGCTTACGTATAACCTAGTTCTTATGGTTTTGAAAATTACAGTGCGTATGAAGACATGAAAAAGTCTAAAACTGATTTCATTTCTATTGATGAAAACGTGAGGGAACTGAAAGAAAAATTAACATTTGTTCCTGAGCATTTTGATTGAATAGAACTGCATACATGAGATCATTTTGCACAAAGAGAAATAATAGCACACTTAAGGTAATACAAAGCTGCAACAGTCAATAAAAGGAACAATTAATAAGCTTTTCATTAAAGTCTGCAAAAAATTCAAAAGTGAAGCATTCTATTTATTTTGCTCGTACTTTCTGAACAAATTGTTAGCGCGATGATCGTGCGTTCAATTGAGAATGCAGGACAGTTTGTACGCTGAATTACGGACTTGTCATTTTCAAAGAGGAGCGGAATGCAGGGGCAAGATAAAGCTTTTAGAGCATTATCGGAGTAAAAGTGAAGCCACCTCATTAGCGGCCTCAGTCGGATACCTCACAGCGATTAAAGCAGAGCTGCAGCGTGCCGAGCGGCGCTCGGACACGGCGCTGCTGCAATTATTGTCTCCTCTTATACGGGCATGCGCGCGTTGCTGCTCCACACCGACCATAGTTGTCTGGGCCTCATCGTGCACGCTCGCATGTATTTGTCTCCAGCATCTATGAGTGCAGCCGAGCTTGCGTCATATTGTACACATGCTCAAAATAAAGGTTGATACTTATATAAAAAAATCATGTATAATAATCTTTGATTTTGAGTCCAAATTGAAAGGTCTTTAAGGGGGTTCTGGGTTTGACAGAGTCACGAAGGGCTTTATTGGCGTCCACGCTTTTAACGAGATTATAAATTATTGTAGAATTTGGAGCGTTCTAAACAGTTCCGCTTATTAAAAACTAAACTTGGAGTGAATAGACGGTGTGAATGAAGTTTAATGACAAGAAACTATAATGAGCTAAAAAAATAGCGTGCGAAAGATACCCGAGCGTGGGAGGCAAGAGCAGGAGGCATCCAGCCCCAATCAAGTTTTAGGATCACAAGCACATACAAACACAGCGACGCATTAGGCAGTGCAACACATGCAGTCAACAGTTCTCGCGTTGAGGCACCCTGGCAGCTCCGCGAATAGAAGAATGAATTCTGACAATGCCTGTGTCGCAGAGCGTTTTGAAAACTTTCTTTGTCTTACGTTTCCATAACAGGCACCCTGCGCACCTAACGCCACTCACTTTGCTCTCGTTTCAATAACGTGGCTTAGCATTCATGGATATTTTTTTTGAGCGGTAAGTGACCTTTTCCGTACTCAGTGCTAGCTCAAATCTCCCACGTCCTCCGGTAAGGGTGATGCGCCTCACATCTCCCATGATGGCCGACGGTGCAGTTTTATGTTTCGAAAAATTATTATGACTAACGTGAGTAATCAAAAGTACATGAATGATTTTCTATCTAATTCGATTACAATTAGTTTCACCTCTCAGTGATAAAAATTAAAACACTTTCCCTACAATAAATAACATTGAACTTCCACACTCTTTCTCGTCTTCTTTACTTTATGAACTTTAGGCAGGATTCGGTTTTGGTTCATGTTTTGGCTCAGCACATTAAACACAATAAAGAATAAAAGATGTTTTGTTCCAAACAAGCCTGATACATATCATCTCGTGCATTTTTTCAACATGCATTATAACTAACATCAGGACACGATGAAGATTACCCGCGGTCGAGGCTGTACCTAATTCCGATAACTGGGTCGAGGGGGAAATTGCGGCGTCTCTCAGGTGTTTATGTTTTTTGTGCGATCAGTAAAGAAATTCAGCGGGCTGGAATTGCCTGTAATCGCACTTGCGACTCTTCTCGTGGGAGACTCTTAACCACTAGACCACGGTGCCCAACAAGCACAGCACAATTTCACCTTAGGCTTCAACTCAATCGTAATCCATTCCCTCAGATACGATCGTGAATTTTTCAATTATTCAAGTACCATCCCTGATTTCATTTTTTTAGGTCATTACTCAAATATTTCTTTATCACTTCTTCGCCTTGAAAACCGAGAAAACTTCGCTGCACATTTTACACAATCTGTTTTCCAACACAGCTCTGAACTGTTTCTATGGTCTTTCAGTTGCTCTCTAATTACTCTCTTTCAAACTGCTCACTTTCCTTATTATGAAAAAATTCAATATTATCCTGAAAAGAAGAAAATTTCTTCTGTTTAAGAAGTGGAAAAAACAGTAAATGATCGGTAAAATATGTTTAGTGCGATATGAAAATAGCGGAAAGGAAAAGGTTACGTGAGAAAAACGGAAATGCAAAATTTTAACGAAAATAGAACGGAGATAAAAAAACTTGCGGAAGTGAATCATGAATTAAGAAATGCGAAAAAATCAAGTAGACGTTTACGAATTCGAGGGCAATCTACCTGAGGAAAAAAGAATAACTGGTGACAAAACTGGAAGTTTACAAGAAATACTTAAATGAAATGATAGAACAGAGAGATGCGTAAATTCAATGTGAAAAGGTGCGTTTTTAACCAGAAGTGAGACGACTGAAGAATTTACCTGAATTGTGAGCAGCCCGTATTTAAAAAGGGATCAAAACTTTATTTATATCAAGGACGAAGCAACGCTAATAAAATATTTATTTTCATTCAAGAGCAACGATACGAAACGAGCATATACCTCACGTGAATAACATAAACGTGGCTAAAATAAAATTAAAAGTACATGACAAAAAATCACACAGGCACATGAAAAATAAATGAATAAATATTAAATATCGAGGCAATGAAAATGAAACACAGCAAATCGGAAACATAAGTTTTGATGATTCAAGTAGAGTGAGGGAAGATAATCCATGAGGACATGAAGTAGAGTGAGGGAAGATAATCCATGAGGGCATGAAGTAGAGTGAGGGAAGATAAGACAAATGAGATGCAGATACTCAAAAAAGAGGACAGATGATTAGTAAGAGCGTGGAATGGACGAAAGAAGGAAAAGAAGAAAGAAAGAAAAAATATAAAAGTTGATACATGAAATGCATTACAACACAATGCACTTTAAATATTTCTTCGCACAATGATCCTAAATTGATAGACTAAGCAAAAGAGGGAAACAATGGCAGATGATCAGAAAGGCATTATAACAGAGAACATATGATGAGCAAGGGCGTGAAAGAGAAGACAGACAATCAGTAAAGGTGCGGAGTTGAGGACAGGTGACCAGAAGGGCGGGGAACATACAGGCGGCGAGGCGTCGGAGCGCGAGTGTCAGACATAGTTAGGTAGCTGAGGTGCGATAATGCGGCCTGCCGCGCCGCTGCCGAGCGATGGGCAATTGGGAGATGGCACGGGAAGAAATGGAGTACAGTATATAATCGGTTGCTGTTGGGAGATTAGGAAGTTAGTAAGATGAGTTAGAAAAAGGATGTACGAAATATTGAGTTGGGTCTTGTCTGTGGACAGCATGCACACTACATGTGAGGTAAAAGGTACTAAAATGAGCTACCCCGATAAAAAATTAGTCACCCGCTACTAATCTGCAAGGCCTTCACAAGCATTACATGCTTGTGAATAATGGCGACAATTTTACGTGGTATTGAGTTCTCAGTGTCCTAATGCACGTCTGGTCGATTTTAAACCAATCTTGCATCAACTGGCCTCGTAGTGTCGCCTCAGTACATGGACGTTCTTCTTGAGAACTAACTCATCGTTCTAGGGGGTCCTACAAATTTCCAATTGGGTTTATGTCTAGAGACCAAGCTGGTCAATATGAATGCCTGACCTATCCTGAATGACAGCCACGTCAATTAATGACAGTGTTCTAGCCCTTTCGCACCGACAGTTGCTATCCTGAAGAGGGCGCAAGCAAAGTACTAATTTGTCTTTCTTCATTCAGAAATTGAGCAAATAGCAATACTTGGTTATTTAGCAGCTGAAAGTTGTCATACTGGCTCAGTTTGACGAATACCTCAATTTAAAACCCACTTCTGTGAAGTTTAAACAACAGCAGAACATTGCAAGCCCTTCACATCCTTCTACAGCTCCCTTCCACACAGACTTCTTTGAAACTTCCAATGAGTTTTCGATGGGCACGGCGGCGAGCATCATTGCTAATGATACAGAATCACGATTCATCTCATACGTGACACTTCTCCATTCCTCTACAGTCCAATGTGCGCATGTTTTAGCCAAGATTTAGCGAGGGGTTTCGAGTGCAGGAGTTAACATCACCGTTTACGAGCCACTCTACTCCATCATAGCTTGGAGGTCCCTACGAAGAATTCATTCACAAGCCCTTCGATATAGTCCACCACTGATATTTCGCTGGAGTTCCATCCTTAACACAAAGCGATTCCGGTCAGCAATTCGAGGAACACAACCGTTCCTTGATTAGAATTTTTGTCCGGTCACAATTTTGCCTTGAATTGCCTTACGTACCAGATTGTTACCATTGTTGGTAGACCCGCATCGCAGTGTGCCATGAAACACCAGTGTATTCCGCTATTCTTTCATTGGGTGTTCTTTAGCCCAACCAGGTGCAAAAGTTCTTTTTTGACATTCTTAGACGATAAAAAATAATTCTTGTCCAGCACTTACATACAGCCTAAACTTCGGTCACAGCCTTGAACGCCGATTGATAAACGTTGTGAATAACTGGAGCTCGAAAAGCAATGGGACATTACTTTTCAATTCGACTAGCTTACTTTGGCATAGTCGCACCCATGCTGAGGAAACTCTCGCCTGAAAAACACTGTTGCGCAGAAGAAACGGTTTTTCCCAATCTTTCCTCTCCTTCACAAATTTCTTTCGTTAGTACAGAAGTATATTCATTCATATAATTTTTCAAGTATTGTATACTATTTATATTATTTGTTAGGCCCTAAAACTATCATTTTACACACTTGTCACCAAGGAATTACTCACAAAACTATACAGCAGCAGGAACCTTACATCCTAGTCGATGCATGTGGCCGCCCGGACCAATAATACATGAAGATATCAAACAAACTTGAGATAATCACGGATTTAACATGAGATTCGTCAATTGAATCTTGTCACGCACTCATGGCTACAGGCTGCGTAAGATATCTTGGGACACATTTATATTTGTTACTTAAACTAACCCGATAGTAATTAATGCATTTTTTTGTTTTAGAAGATCACAAGACTGATACCATTATAACAAATGAAATGAAAAGACACGCTTTAATAGTGATTGTAAAAGTGAAACAGCAATTTAGGAATTGCAAGATTTCTAAGAGTCGCCAGATCTTTCGTTTGCGAAGTTAGAAAGGAGCTTAATGAAAATAATGGAGATGAATTGGTCGCTGAAGTTCCAACTGTTATGCACATGAAGTTTACAGCAACAGTGATGGTTTTCGGTGTTGTCAGCAGTGAAGGGCACATCGTACTTCTTCATTTTTTTTACAGAGCCTTCAAAACAAAACTCTTCAAACCATTGTTAAGCCTTGGATAGACAGCGTAGCCAATGGAAGGGCCTATGTCATCCAACAAGATTTGGCTGAATCCTAAAAAGCTCCCAAAACCCAGGATTGGCTAACCGAGAATTTTCATGATCATGTCACACCAGACTTGTGTCCTCCTCAATCACCAGACCTTAATCCTTTAGATTATTACGTGTGGTGCGTCGTCGAAAAGGAAGTGAAAAAGCATCACCATAACATCAAATTCTCTCTGATAGAAGCAATAACCCGAGCAATGGAGGGCATAAATGAAAGACCACCTGATCAATGCTTGCAGTCGCTTTTGGACTCGAAATGAGTCGGTGATAGAAGCCGAAGGAGGATAGAACCGTATAGAATAAACCGAAGGTTAATATTACAATGTTTATTTGTTTTGTTACATGAAATTGTAAGTTTCAACGATTACAGTCCTACCTTGTCAGAAAACATCATTTCCCTCAAATTTTTCTCATTATATTTTTACACGATATAATAGATCATCGTTATGAAGTGTTGTAAATTCTTAAGGACGAATCACATTTTTGCCCTGACCTCTCAACCAGAAGGTTGCGAACAGTAGGCCACGCCGTGATCATCACTTGTTCATATTCACCGAAACTAAACCCTCAACATCAGCTAAATTTCTCTTCACTGTCGAAATCATCAACATGCGTAGGGGCTTGCATGGCACCCGTTAGGGGCACCTTCTTATCTTCTAAAATATAAATCAACGCATACACATTTAGTTGAATAAAAAGAAATTTACTGTCATTATGTGGTGTTCACGTACCCAGTTTACAGGGTGGAAGGAGGGACGCAGCAAGAAGCCACAAACTGTGAATTTAACAAAGGTTAGGTAAAATCACCTTGTTCCTCACCTTTGTAAAATTCACAGTTTGTGGCGTCTTGCTGTGTCCCTCCTTCCACCCCGTAAACTGGGTACATGAACCCCACATAATAGCAGTAAATTAATTTTTTTTAACTAAATGTGTGCGCGTTGATTACTATTTTTCCGGTAATATCCTTACTAAACAATTTCTGATATAAAAAAATACATGCATTCAAAAAGTTCATTTGTAAACAAATTTTTCGATTCAATTATGTTTCTAACTTTGAAATAAAGCCACCATTTTTCACGGCCACTCAGCTATTTTCAGAAAAGTGAAAAGCTACGATCAGTTATTAAGACGAGTAAGCGTTCCCTCCATGCGACAAATGACTTGAACAGCTATTGTGTAGACTATTTGTTGTACACTATTTGATGTACAGACTATTCATTGTGTAGACTATTTGTTGTACAGACTATTTGACATACAGACTATTCATTGTGTAGACTATTTGTTGTACAGACTATTTGATATACTGACAATTTGGTGTACAAATTATTTGTTGTACAGGCTATTTGATGTACGGACTATTTATTGTACAGACTATTTGAGGTACAGACTATTTGTTGGACTGACTATTCATTATGTAGACTATTTGTTATGTACACCAATTATCGTTTAGACTATTTGCTACGTAGACTGAGGTCATAAAAAGTGATCTAGTTTATATTGTTACTATAATTACTTAAGCTTCATTGTATATAGACTACTAAATTTCTTGCGTAGACTATTTGTCGTTTAGACTATTAGTCTTGAAGACAATTTGTTGCATACTCTGTTTGTTCAGGAAACTATATGTCACGCAGACAACATTGTCATACTTCTACAGTGTTCAGATGTTGAGCACATCGTGAGTCTTTTCATTCTTATTGAGGGTCGGATTGTTCATGGTGAATCTCACGTCGTTACCCGGTTCATCTTGTTTACAGTATTACTTATTTCGCAAACAGTAAAATTCAGATTGTTTACGGTGCGACTCATCTTCTTTATAAACGAAATTGTTTCGCTTGCGGTGAGGCTCGACTATTTACAGACTAATTTTGTATGCAATGTACCTATTCTTATTAACAGACGGACTCTTGGTTTGTACAGCAAGACTCGTCTTCCTCCTGCAATTTTATGGACACGTCATATATAAATGCGCCTGAAAACACACGGTATTTTAGAAAATACTTCGATAAAGACAGATAATGAGAAAGTGTGAAAACAGTTACTGATTCAATGCAGAGTGATAGATCGAATTCATTTTCGGTTGTGTCCAATCCAATATAGTGATAAGAGCTTCTACTTAAATGGAATCAAAATGCGCAAGAACATGATTTAATTTGAAGTTTGCTGCATTTTAGTAAAAAGAACCTGGAAAGTAATCTCTGACGACATCGGGCTGTACCGCACACGAACCAATGGTACAGCACACAGCTGACACTATATTTTATACTGATATTCCACAAATACTGACTTTTAGTGACCCAAAATTAGAAAGAAAATCCAGCGCTTGTGTTTTGCAGCTGCGCCGTCGGCGGCACACAACACACGAGCGGCAAAAGCAGGGCAGCACAACCAGGACCTCGCATTGAATTCCAGGCAAAACGAAGGCATAAGAAAATAACATCAACATGAAAGTGTTGAACACTTTAAACGGCTCAACAATGCGTAAAGAAACGAAAAAAAACCGTCGTTTGAGTCCATGAATTTACAAAAAGACTTTATTCAACGGCAAATGTTCTGAAATTTTACCAATATATATCATGGCATCAACCCGAGCTGAAGATCCTGCTGCAAAAAGTAGCCTACTGCCCTGTAAATAGCCTTCTTTTCCAGTAAATAGCCTTCTTTTCCTGTAAATAGCCTTCTTTTCCTGTAAATAGCCTTCTTTTCCTGTAAATAGCCTTCTTTTCCTGTAAATAGCCTTCTTTTCCAGTAAATAGCCTTCTTTTCCTGTAAATAGCCTTCTTTTCCTGTAAATAGCCTTCTTTTCCTGTAAATAGCCTTCTGAGCATTGGTAGAGTGACATTTCCCACGCAACCACCGCCAAAGCTGTAGCGCACATACGTGTGTTTATCGTTTAAAATTATCAGGAGTGAAACTCTCCAGCAAGAATCTATCATTCAAAATCCCTCTAAAATATGAACTAAATATTGTGTGTACATTATCGCCATGCTGTTTCTTTCAGAACATCGTCTTGAATGCCAAGTTAGTAAGTAATTTCTTACTGCTGTTTCCTCTGTACTGGAGTGTAACATCGCTGCGGCATCACCGTGTAAGTATCGCGATAGCACTAAGCACCTCGGCAGTAGTAAGTACCAGAGCAGCCTCAAGAATCTCAGCAGTACCAAATATCGCAGTGGTATCAATCATCGAACCGGCAGTACCATGTATCGTTGCAGCACGAAGTATCGCAGCGGTATCGCGCGTCGCACAAACGCCTCTTCTCGGCAGCAGCCAGACTGGAAGAGCGAGGTCGTGATAGCCGGGGGCTGTGGGAGCAGCCGGGCCACTACTGTAAGCTGCTGGTGCTGCTGGTGCTGCTGGTGCTGCTGGTGCTGCTGGTGCTGCTGGTACTGCTGGTGCTGCTGGTGATGAGGTTCATCACTCCGCCTACATGACTCACAATGTCTTTCTGTAATTCAGCATACCATATCAACTTGCGGTGACTTGACGTACTCTCAAAAGTACTGCGAAAAAACAAGGGCTGGAGTGTTCAGCATATCTTAAAACGGGATGTACACACAAAGTCAGCAACGCTTTGTGCTTGTGCTGAAGGTTCTTGATTCGGAGGAGTGATTCAAGAAATTACGAATCGAATTTGGACAACTTCACTGTAAGAACGATAAAGAATTATTTGAAACAATAAATTTAATTCACGTAAACAGTTGATTTGAATGGATACCCTGGCAATGCGAATATGAGTTGTACGAATAATTTTGAATAAAGTGGAGGAATCATGGAAAAAGTGCGAAAATTACGTGTCTCTGATCGTTCCAAGCACCTGACCTTGCATGTGATCTTCATCCGTCGCTGAGTCGATAGCCGGAGGAGAAATGAGGCATGAACTATGTAGAAAAAAGATGCACGGCAGGAGGAGCAAAGCAAACGATTAAAGATATCGTGGCAAGAGTATGAAGCGCAGGTGGCGTAGGAGTGTAATTTCGAAAGCGCTGCCAACAAAGAAAACTTGTAAACTGAGAATTACAGCGAGTGAACGAGCAAACTTGGTCAGGCATGATGTCTTGGTGCGAGTGTCGCGGTTTGCAACAGTGACGGATGAAGAGGTCAGATATTGTGAGTAAACCGTCGTTAAACTGGATACTGTGACCGGTCGGGGCTAAAGAACAGAGATGATAAAGCATTACGTGTGCATGAGAAAGTCATGAAGTCGTTAATTAATGAGGTGAATGTGAGCTGTTAGCAACATGGATGGGAGGCCTCAGAAATACGTCTCTAGAGAATGCAAGAATACGCGTCAAAGACCGTGCTGAGTAGAAAACGACTGGCTACCATGCATTGGTTGTTTAGGACATCCAAAAATTAGGGCATGGATGCATCTTGCATCCTTGCAAGAGAAGGATGCGAAAAGGATAGAGAACAGCATACTCAGGTAGCGGTGAGAAAGAACAATAAACATTGTAAGCACGCACCAACAAACTTCACAGCTTCAACACTGTTGAGAAACTCTTAACAGCTTTCAAACGGTAGTTAAGCCTACAGCTAATATTGTAATCTTCATCAATTCTGTGAAGCTCGAGATAAAAATTTTTTCAAGCAATTTCTATTCCACACCCACGAGAAACTTAAAAAGTTGTTTTTCTCCAAATGAAGTCTGTCGTCACGTCCTCTTCATTTCAACTCGTCCGCTTTACTTTAAGCCATGGAACTCACAGGAGGTGTATATACTCTAACATTGGATGAAGTTGCTTTTCTGCAGGAGTGTCATGCCCAGCTCGTTTCCCCCTGCGTGCGCCCCACAGGCCGGCTGTCCCACACCAGCTGCCTGCTGCGGGAGAGCAGGAGCACCTTGGGTGGAGCACCTCGCACACGTTATCTATGCTTTCCTGGAGGCGTTATGAGAAAACTTTTTCTTCCCAATTGTATCCTCTAGAATCTCTAGAAATTGAAATCTTTAACAGGAATGCTCCTCAGATCTATACATTTTATTCTATGCATCATTTTATTTCCGTACATGCATGCAGATCATATCTTATTGTTTAATTGTTAATGCGCGTGTGTTATCCTCCAGATGAGAAAAGAGGTCGTTTCATCAGAGTATAGTATTATTATTATCATTCTCTTCCCTGACTTTTTTATTACACAAATGCCTTAGATCCATACTCTTTATTGGACGAGTCGCGCCTGTGAATCAGTCTCACAGTCTGCACTAACACACCAAAAAAACGAATACCGTTACACTGGACTGTAATTTCCCCAGAAAATAACTCCAGCCTCAGAAATGAATATCTCATAGGTATATTTCAACATAGGTGCAGCTGACCTCAGACACTATTTTTTTAGAAGCTCTTGAAAATATCGAACCAAATATCGAAAAAATTTATCTATTCTACTTCTGATAAAGTTTATTTCAGTTGACGTTCAAATACGCGCTGTGAAACTGACATTTTAACTAGCGTTCGATGACCAGTTATGACGTGCAGCACGGCTGGACAACCTCCTGTCGCAAGCAGCCCGTAATTCAAGCACAAGCTAGCGACGTGACGAGCGCAGTTTCATGTTGAAGTGAGGAGGGCAGCGGCAGAGCGCAGACCTGCGGCAAATTTGCTTCCATGCTTGGCTGCTGGCTGGCCGGCGTCGCATGACAGGGTAGTGCAGCGAGTGCAGGTCACTCACCACTTGCATACCCGCTACTACATCGTGTGATCCTCAGTGCTCACTTCAGTGCGGTGGCATGCATTAACGCGAACATTGATGTCATATCGGCAATTTCTTTGTAATCTGATTTGGAAGAAGAAAAATTCTGCGAGATCTGCATTTCTTTTTTCAACGTTCGGTTTCATGATCTTAAGCAAGCAACATATAATAGTTTAGAACCTGTACGGTAAAAGACTTCTTGTTATGTCATAGAAATGTTAATTATTAGATACTCGTTGGCCAAATTGTGCATCGTATGAATTGGGCTCCACCTTCTAAACAAATTATTTACCGCCAGTGATACATCAATATAGATTGTTTATTAAACCCATTACAGTGGACACATTTCAATATAGCTACTTGCTGAGCCGAATAAGTTCAGTGACAACTTGGGCATCTTATCATGACGCTATAATGAGGTGTACAATGGTGATTAGCCTAGTATACTTAACCTAGTCGTACACTAACTAGACTGATCAATGAATGGGTTTGCTCATTATTCGAAGCTCAAGTTTACAACAGTAGTTAGCAGAGGCCATTTGAGACTAGTATATTCTAGGAAAGACTTAAGATCCATTCCGTTAATCATGGTAAATTGCCCTATCAAGTTGAATCTTATATAAGAAAATTTTTGTCTAGAATTATCGATAAGAAAAAGGATTCCACATTAGGTTTGAAAGTTTTTGAAGAACTTTTTCACGGATTTCAGCAGGGATCAATTTCAAGTCTTGGTTCCATTGAAGAGGATACTGTGTCGTGACCGTGCTTTTTAATAATGAGGAAGTATGGTTTTACTTTTATTTTAGTTTATATGATAATGATGGCGAGATTTTGCAGATAATAGTAGATCAAGATCTCTAACACCCTCGTAAGATAATGTTTGGTACGTAAAATTACATTTGAAGAACTTGTACTTATCCAAAGGCTTAAATATTTTTAAAATTTTGAATGAATCATTCGTGTGGGCGTTGTGTTTTAATTCACTAGCCGCCCTAGCGGCTCTTTTTGGGGGAGTTAGGAGCAAATTGGTGTATTTTTACCAGTTTTTTGCAATGCTTCCATTACGTATTGTAAATATGGTGTAACGAGTGTTCTTTAAAATATTTGTAAAGCTTTTTCTGTTGATACTTCGGGTACAAACTTTTTTACTTTATTGAGGATTCCTGCGGATTTTGATAGTTTGGTACTGATGTAAGCAATATGGATCTTTAAGAGTTAGATTTTTCTCTAGTATAATGCCCAGAAATTTTTAGGTGTTGGTTTTTTAAATATCACCATTACCGATCTTAACCCATGGAAGAGAAGTGTTCCGTTTGTAAGAGAATATAATGTATTTTATCTTTTCGATATTGATGGATATTTTATTCGTTTTGAGCCGTATTGAAACTTTATCTGTTCGTTATTGATAAGGGCAATTAACATGGGATTTGCATGAGGAAGAGCCGTAAAAGCATGCTGTCGACGGATAAAAGTATGAATTTAAAAAAATTAAGCAGATTTAACTATATCGTTGATAAAAATTAAAAATATGAGCGATCTCAGATCCGATGATTGTGGTATTCCATAGCTAATTGTCAGTAGTTCCGATTGTGCATCGTCTATGGCAACGTGTTGCTTCCGATTTGTTAAGTATGATTTGAACCAAAAATATGTGTCTCCTCCAATTCCAAAACAGTGGAGTTTCAATAGTGAAATACCATTGTCTTCGCTATCAAATGCTTTTGAAAAAGGCAAAAACCACGGAGAAAACCAGTTTTCCTTCATTACTGCTTGAATGTTATTAATTTTTTAGAGTGAAGCTATATCATTTATCATGGATAAATAATTTTGGTTCAGCATTGAAATATGCATTATGTGTACGATTTTCTGAAATATTCTGCTAAGCATTGTTTGTACGAGACAGGTCTATTATTTTAACTCAAATTTTATCCCAATTTTGGAAAATAATGGATACTCGGGCAATATAATACCTAGGAAACGTGACTGGTTGGCTACGATCGGCGCTATTATATCAGCTATACCTTCTAGCACTTCAGCCGAGGATATTTTTAAACCACTTGTTCATTTTTCAAGTTGTTTCCGCACGCCACATTCCATGTTACAGTTACGGACCAAATCAATCAGTTCAATCGGAATCTGGTCGTTGACCATTTCCTGCATATACAACACACTGAAATAGTTCGGCATTTTAAATTATATTGCAATCTTTTAACTATTATAATGATTTTCACCAATTTTCAACTTCATTTAAAACTGTTTTCACAGACAGTAATTGCGGTCTCATTCAATATTTGGTTCTAAGCATATAATCATTGAGTATTAGACACATACAAACTGTTAAGTGATGTGCACATTTTGACCCTTTCTCTTAGTCGATGTAATGATCCGTTTCAGACGTTCCGATATCATAAGAGAACTCTCCGACCTTCTATAGCTGCGTCTTTTGTTATATTCTCAGATTTAATAACTAGTCGATGATCTTTACAGTTTGGTACTAGATAGTGTAAGCATGTCAAATATTTGGTGAGTCTAATTTAATTTCATGATATATTGGTTGTACTCAAATGTTATTCGTTTGTTTAGTTTGTCAGTCTCAATAGATATCTTCAGCTCCAGACAGTCCTTTGAGACTATTATTTTTAGTCTCCGCTTTGCTTTTTTCAGCTTCCATGCCTTCATCGCCATCTCTTCTTTGTCTCCGTCGTTTCGTCCTTCCAAACTTGTTGCTTCTGTGCACATTGTATCCTGTCCTAGAACACACTTTGTGTTGTTCAGAGATTCATGGTTTGACATAGTCCATACCGAATGGTTCCTTTTTTCCTCTCTTGGGATCACGATGACTTAAAAATTTTTAAGAAGTATTGTAATAGTAAAAATGTAAGTCCCGATTATATCTCGTAGATTAGCATCAAATAGCAAAGCTTAATTATCATTCCAGTGTTAATTTTCCTCAGTCATATTTATGGAGTTGGTAGCGACATATTTCTAATTCGGTTTAAACGTAGAGTACGCTAAATCAGCTTTTATGTTTTGATGCACTTCTATTCGCTTTTGTTGCTTTGTTATTCAATGGACAATCTCAATTGCAAATTATTGCTTCTGTTTCATGGAAGAGAATTTATCTTTCATTGAAATGACCCCTCAGGGGGAGACAAATATTTTATCTATGGGAATTAGCACTCCCAGGGGGACAATGTAAGGGCCCGAGCTGAGAGTTAGGTAGGCCTTCTTTTTGTTGAAATAAAATGCTTTTATTATGTTAAGGACCATCTTTTTTCGGTTCACTGCTGTCCTTTTTTCTTCAGCACCTACTGCTTTCTCCTTCAACTTTGATCTTGTTTCATGAACTTCTTTCTCATCTTACTGTTTCTATGCCCTCTCTGCATGTATTCCGCGTTTCCTTAACTCCATACTAAATGGTGCCTTCTTCCTTCCTCTCTTTGGATCGCCTTTGGTGCGGATGGGGAGGCTTAAACTAACTAATAATCTAATCTTCATTGAAATGATCCTATTTATTTGTCCTTAAACACACGTTACAAAACCTAGATCCTTACTTTCTCGACATGAAACCCGCTAGTTAGTAACTAACGTAGTGTAAGGCGCGAATTTATCGGCTCCGAAAAATCAGCTACGTTGAAATCGAAATTGACACTTAAAAGTACATCTACGAGCTAACTTATTGGTTGTATCTATTGTAGGTGCATCTTATGACTAGTATTGATAACACACGTATATTTAATTCTTCAAACTAGTGGTCCAATTTATTTTGCAACTAACTGCTGTTTAATGCACGGGAATTAAATTATAATTTTGATTTTCAATGAAAAAACGATCCCGTTTTACCACCGCCAATAACCTCAGTTTTCGGTAATTTGATTACAAATATCAAATTCGTAGGATGTTGACTGTGTTTTCTACCCCTTTATGTGACGTCCTCACAGATTATTACTTGAAGCACAACGAAGAGATCTAAATCGTACGATCTTCTGAAATAATTCTAGCCAATTTTTGAAGCTTGAAAAATAGTTTAAAGCTATTTTACTCGCTCTCCGAAGTTTTCTTTGATGAACAAAGCGATTACTGATCGCCCTTCTTTGATGAAACACCTCTATGGGCCTTTTATAAGTTTCTATAACCGATAAACACGTACTAACTTCAAAATTTAGCAATCAAAGCCTTTCATGATGAAGCGTGCACATGCCGTGGGTTAGCTGCTATGAACATTTAGCAGCTCTGAAGAGGTAAAGGAAGACCCGGAAAGCGATGTAGCAGTCGAACGTACGTGTCGGCAGTGGGATGAGGAGGCAGAGGCGAAACGAAATTTTTTCGTCACGGCGCTTCTGTGTCGAAGACTCCAAAGTGGTCGATCTCTGCGACGTCTTGCAGACGACCACTCGAGCGGAAAATAAAAGTTCAATTCTCTCTCGAAAAAAACAAAAAACAAATCGATCCGTTGATCAGAGGCCGTTCGAAAACAAAGTGGGGAGACATTCCAAGCCTGAGGAATGAAGCGTTCTTCAGTCGAGATCGCCGACTTGGGAGTTCTGTCGCTAACGAGATGGATAAGAAGTGAGGTTTACTTTCCGTGCGCTATTTAGCGCGTGTGAACACTTTTAGGTGACGGCAGGGAATTTTATCGCG